>JBBBDQ010001657.1:1192500-1470000 GCA_037127315.1 Ascarosepion bandense | reverse complement strand
AATTATATATATATATATATATATATATATATATATATATATATATATATATATAAGTTAAGCCTAAACATAAATTATTTTTGTAAAAAACGAAATACCACTTTCATAGTACAAAAACTAGAATGCTCAAAAATAAAGCACGATGGCATATCTAGAGATCATAATAATTGGGCACAAATGGCTACAACTGAAAGCAAAGAAGGAAGGAAAAAAGAGAAAAAAAAACTGAGGAGCGAGTGGAAATAAATGAAGAAATGAATAAATGACTACGACACCCATCACGTACGCACATAGACACACGCGCACGAACGTACATCTGCACAGACGGCAGCACGTGCGCAAACGCACACACAAAAAAACAAACAATACGAGAAAGAAAACTTGTACCAGTGATAATTGTATAAAAAATGAAAATCGAAATATATAAGCAGTCAATTGCTGATACCCACTAAAATGTGGACGGACAGGTACGCTTACGAAACTGAGAGATTGATAGGTTTTAATGAACTTAAATTCAAATCTATTAAACTCTTAGTTTGAAATATGTATCTGATGCTTGCGTAACGCATGAAACTCCGAGTCGTATAATCGACATAAGACAACATATATAAATAGAACTGTGACCCCATATAAAAGAACCGACAATTTTCCCTATTATCTTTAGCGATGGCTCGTATGTACAGGCTCCACTTGGGGTCTGGGTTAAGCTTAAATTCAGATAGGCGTTCAAGGCACGGGGATTCTCTGAGAGGACTCTTGTTCATCATGATAGGCAAAAAGTCAAGGAATATTGAAAAAGGGAATAGAAGTCCTGAAATGTGTAGAAGTGTCCAAGAAAAGTATTTCAAGAAGTTTACTATTATTTATGAAGTTTATGGTATCACGAATTTTGTGATGTGATCTTTTTAGCGTTAGGGTTATCTATCTATCTATCTATCTATCTATCTATCTATCTATCTATCTATCTATCTATTATGCTTAGAATCAGCATAATAAAAATATCCAGATGTTGGACACTTTTTGTCTTTATTTTCACTCGAAATTAAAGCCAAAATACGATATTTAGAACGACTCATGATTAAACTTAATAGACATTCATTGTATATTTAACAATATAAGTTTAGAAAATTATCTGCTGCCTCGATGCACTATATATATATATATATAAAAGAAATCTTACGAAATCCGTTACGAAATGGATAAACTTCTACGTATTCTTAATTTATTTGATTAAACATTTTTGCTTAATCGATACTCATATTTGAATAGATGCTCTGTTCTTTTTCTTTCTTTTTTTATAGTTAAACAGTATATTTATTTACATCTACTGTCTTGAATAATTGAAAAAAATATGTTAGGAAAATATGCATTCTAGGACATAAATTTAGCAAAGTTTAAGAGATATACGGAGAGAGAGAGAGAGAGAGAGAGAGAGAGAGAGAGAGAGAAAACATACATAAAAGTTTATGTACAAGAGAGTGAATGAGAGAGTGAGACGAAGTGTTTTTTAATTAACACACGCGCGCGCGCACATGCACACACACACACACGCGCGCGCACGCACACACACGCGCGCGCGCACGCACGCGCACACACAGGCACAGCGGCACAGAAAGAAAGTGCTAATCATGAATAGAAAGAGTGGTAAAGAGTGAGAGAGAGAGAGAGAGACAGACAGACAGACAGACAGACAGATAGACAGAAGTAGAAGGAGTGAGAACCAAAATTAGAGAATGAGAGAGAATAGTAGACATATCGAAAGAAAGAGAAATAACTGATGCATTTATCAACGTTAGATATGTGCAAAATGTTCCCCAGTACTTTTTCGGGACAAAAATCTATATAGATTGAAAACATCGTTGCAAACGGGCTTTTTACTGGAAACCTTCACATACGCCTAATTGTTTTTTGCGTAACATATGCCACGTGTGAGTAAATATTCACTTGATGTTGGGCCCGCTTAAAATGATCGTTTCAGTGTGGCGTCACAGTTCTGAAAACTCGTACATATGGTTTGATCTTTGCCTGTCTCGTATGTCTGGTCAATTTTCTGCTGTAATTTACTTAACGCGTCACTGTTTATCCTAAATACCAACGTGTCCCAAATTCCATTAAAGAAAATATCATTTCCTAATGATTTGGTAAATGAGGCAACTTCAGCTCTTAAAAAATGTTTCTCTGATTATATATGTCCCTACATTATATATGTCACGTTTTTAATGAATATTGGTGCATGTTTTAGTAATTCGACAGCCAAAGATTTACATTGATTTATTTTTTAAGTTGACGGTAAAAGAAATCATAATGATGATTCCCATGACCGGGTTTGGCCGTGTGGTCATTGACTAGCTCCCTCGGTTGAGTCCCAATGTCTGAGTGTCTGTAAATTAACTTTCTGTCTATCCACTCACATTGTCAGACCCTTTTACTCGTCTGTCTACCTCTTCCTTTAGACATATATTTAGATGGCGGTGGAAAAATTGTCAGCTCTTCTGTCGTGGACATGTAGATATAGAGGGCGTGTTCTTTGGACGTCGGGGGTCACCAGTGAAGCAGTAGGGAGATGGTTAATGTTTATTAAATTGGCCTTGTGTCAAACATAACCGAACTCCTTACAACTTAGGATTATTCGCTTTCATCAGAAGGTTGGAGATTGGAATGTGTGGAAGAATAAATTTGTATGTTTAAAATAAAAAAAATATTAAGGGAAAAGAATAACATGAATTGGTAGAAGTTACTGTTCGTTGAGAAACAGTATTAAGAAGTTAAGAGTATCAAGAGTTCGAATTAGACCTTGCAAAAGTGAGTTTATGTGTACATAGGCAGGAACGTATGCATTTATGTATGTATGAGAAGGAAGGAGGTGATAGGTGATAGGTGAGAGAGAAAGATAGAGACAATAATAATAACAGAGACAATAATAATAACGATCGCTTGACGCTTGACGTTTGTATTAATTACTCTCGTCTTCTTTTCTCTCTGGCAACAATCGTCTTGTCCCGTCTTTTATATCGTTTTTGGGCTCGGAAAGGTCATTTGGGAATTCACGCCCGGATGTGATTTTGACCTTTTCATTGGACGACAAACAAACTTCGCGTTGGCTCGCGAAAAGGGTCCATAAAATACATTTTGTTTCTGATAATTGAAAATTATTTGAATTTTTGTTTTTAGATGTTTGCTAGTTTTCTATTGACCGAAAAACATTTTGCATCGAGGTGTGAAATTTCACGAGTTTTGTTCTGGATTCGCTTTTGCTAAGCAAGGTTTTGTAAATTCGAGAAAATTCGTTTATTTCTAACAAAATCAATGACTCAGTGTTTAGTATTTGAATTTTTAAAAATATAACTTTTGTTCGCTACATACACCGGAAGTAAAAGTTTATGTACAAAAAAGCGATTGAGAGGCGTAGAGGAAGTAGCTTTGATTAACAGAGAGAGAGAGAGAGAGAGAGAGAGAGAGAGAGAGAGAGAGAGAGTGCTACGAAGGAATAGAATTAGCTCACTGGTACCCCCTATATACGAATTTCCTCGAGCCACAAGATTAGCAACTAGGTCCCACCCTTGTACTGTGAAACCAATAAATTATAAACGCAAATTTTACTCCAGCAGATTCTTTTCTCGCACTTCTCGCCTGTGGAATTTTCTTCCGCATACTTGCTTTCCTGACAGTTACAATCTCCAAGAATTTAAATGTAAAGTCAATAGTCATCTCCTGTCTCACTAACTTACATCCTCTCTCTCATGCTTTTCTACGTCCACCCCACTTTCATCAGTACACTCTTCCCTCTCCTACTCTCTTCCTGACACTCCTTGCAACCTCTTACTCCTCATAACATTCCTCCTATATAACCCTCTGCACAACAGTGGCAGTAAAATGCCTTGCTTGGAGCGACACGATTATATATATATTTTTGTTCACTCTGTATAAAGCCCAACTGTTAGTCGATACGTTTATGAGCACATAATATAAATTCAAAATTCTTTTTAAAATATTGGGGATCGTTGAATTGTAGTGAGCTTATACTTTTATGATCAGTCAATATTGTTTTAATTTACATAACAATGTCCCTTGACTACTAGAAATTAATACAGAATTTTAAGATTTAAAACTATAGCCTTGGCTGGCAACCAGTCTACCGCAAAAAGCAATGGCAACCTACTGCGGGATAATCTTCTGCCCAGTCAGTCATGTCTCTTTCGAGACATGATCGCCGAAGCGTGTATCACGTATGGCACTTAACTGACTGACTGATGGTATCACGAATTTTGTGATGTGATCTTTTTTATTTTAACAGTCAAATGAAGTTGGGAGAAGCAGGTTTGTAGGTTTGTTGGGTTGTGTGTTGGAAGATTCACTGTCAATGTGACTTCTCCATTGTCGTTCAGTAGTAAAATATCTGTGATGTGGTGATGTTTAAAAAATACTATTTTATGAAATACTCTCGATGAAATGTTATTTAAACGTCGTTAGTCACCAGTGTAGAATCCGTCTACCAAGTTTTTGTTGCTATCTATCAAGATTCCAAACTTTTAACTACGGGAAAAAATAATCTTTAAATGAAATATAAAAGGTTATTTTCTTGAAGAAAAAGTATAAGCAGAACATCAGTAGAAATAACATTTATATATTCTTTACAGAAATATACAATAGTAAAAAATTGTTCAATTTCCCTTGCAGCGAAATTTGTATTTATAAAGTAATTCATAGATCGCAGTGCAGTGTGAGATGTGTGGACCATCTTACTTTATGACAGTTCAATATTTCTGTTAGTGCAGGGGACAATGCCTCAGTCGTCGGTGGCTGCTGGCTGTCTATAATAATTTGCTATATATAAATATATATATTTGTTCTTTTTTGTTTCAAAATGCATTGCTGCTCATTTTACGATAAATATTTATTGCGGATCCTTTTTATATAAAAATGTATTGCTGACCATTTTATAATAAATATGTATTGCTGATCCCTTTATATAATAAAAATGTATTGCTGGTCATTTTACTATAAATAGGCATTGTTGATCCTTTTTTATATAAAAATGTATTGCTGACCATTTTATAATAAATATGTATTGATCCTTTTTTTATATAAAAATATATTGCTGGCCATTTTACTATAAATATGTATTGTTAATCCTTTTTTATATAAAAATATATTGCTGGCCATTTGACTATAAATATGTGTTGTTGATCCTTTTTTATATAAAAATATTTTGCTGGCCATTCGACTATAAATATGTATCCGTTTTTATATAAAAAATGTATTGCTGGACATTTTACTATAAATATGTATTGTTGATCCTTTTTATATAAAAATGTATTGCTGGCCATTTGACTATAAATATGTATTGTTGATCCTTTTTATATAAAAATGTATTGCTGGCCATTTGACTATAAATATGTATTGTTAATCCTTTTTTATATAAAAATGTATTGCTGGCCATTTGACTATAAATATGTATTGTTAATCCTTTTTTATATAAAATATATTGCTGGCCATTTTACTATAAATATGTATTGTTGATTCTTTTTTATATAAAAATGTATTGCTGGTCATTTGACTATAAATATGTATTGTTAATCCTTTTTATATAAAATATATTGCTGGCCCTTTTACTATAAATATGTATTGTTGATCCTTTTTATATAAAAATGTATTGCTGGCCATTTGACTATAAATATGTATTGCTGATCCTTTTTTATATAAAAATGTATTGCTGGCCATTTGACTATAAATATGTATTGTTAATCCTTTTTTATATAAAATATATTGCTGGCCATTTTACTATAAATATGTATTGTTGATTCTTTTTTATATAAAATATATTGCTGGCCATTTTACTATAAATATGTATTGTTGATTCTTTTTTATATAAAAATGTATTGCTGGCCATTTTACTATAAATATGTATTGTTGATTCTTTTTTATATAAAAATGTATTGCTGGCCATTTGACTATAAATATGTATTGTTAATCCTTTTTTTATATAAAATATATTGCTGGCCATTTTACTATAAATATGTATTGTTGATTCTTTTTTATATAAAAATGTATTGCTGGCCATTTTACTATAAATATGTATTGTTGATTCTTTTTTATATAAAAATGTATTGCTGGCCATTTTACTATAAATATGTATTGTTGATCCTTTTTATATAAAAATGTATTGCTGGCCATTTGACTATAAATATGTATTGTTGAGTTCTTTTTTTATATAAAAATGTATTGCTGGCCATTTGACTATATATATGTGTTCTTTGCCATTTGACTTTTTTATAAATAAAAATGTATTGTTATTCTTTTTATATAAAAATGTATTGCTGGCCATTTGACTATAAATATGTATTGCTGATCCTTTTTTATATAAAAATGTATTGCTGGCCATTTGACTATAAATATGTATTGTTAATCCTTTTTTATATAAAAATGTATTGCTGGCCATTTGACTATAAATATGTATTGTTGATTCTTTTTTATATAAAAATGTATTGCTGGCCATTTGACTATAAATATGTATTGCTGATCCTTTTTTTATATAAAAATGTATTGCTGGCCCATTTTGACTATAAATATGTATTGTTGATTCCTTTTTATATAAAAATGTATTGCTGGTCCATTTGACTATAAATATGTATTGTTGATCCTTTTTTATATAAAAATGTATTGCTGGCCTTTTACTTTATAAATATGTATTGTTGATCCTTTTTATAAATAAAATGTATTGCTTGGCCATTTGACCTTTTTATAAATAAAAATGTATTGTTGATTCCTTTTTTTATAAAAATGTATTGCTGGCCCATTTTGACTATAAATATGTATTGTTGATCCTTTTTATATAAAAATATATTGCTGGCCACTTTATAAATATGTATTATCCTTTTATAAATAAAAATGTATTGCTTGGCCATTTGACCTTTTTATAAATAAAAATGTATTGTTGATCCTTTTATATAAAAATGGTATTGCCTGGCCATTTGACTATAAATATGTATTGTTGATCCTTTTTATATAAAAATGTATTGCTGGCCATTTGACTATAAATATGTATTGTTGATCCTTTTTATATAAAAATGTATTGCTGGCCATTTGACTATAAATATGTATTGTTGATCCTTTTTATATAAAAATGTATTGCTGGCCATTTGACTATAAATATGTATTGTTGATCCTTTTTATATAAAAATGTATTGCTGGCCATTTGACTATAAATATGTATTGTTGATCCTTTTTATATAAAAATATATTGCTGGCCCTTTTACTATAAATATGTATTGTTGATCCTTTTTATATAAAAATGTATTGCTGGCCATTTGACTATAAATATGTATTGCTGATCCTTTTTATATAAAAATGTATTGCTGGCCATTTGACTATAAATATGTATTGTTGATCCTTTTTATATAAAAATGTATTGCTGGCCATTTGACTATAAATATGTATTGTTGATCCTTTTTATATAAAAATGTATTGCTGGCCATTTGACTATAAATATGTATTGTTGATCCTTTTTATATAAAAATGTATTGCTGGCCATTTGACTATAAATATGTATTATTGATCCTTTTTATATAAAAATGTATTGCTGGCCATTTGACTATAAATATGTATTGTTGATCCTTTTTATATAAAAATATATTGCTGGCCCTTTTACTATAAATATGTATTGTTGATCCTTTTTATATAAAAATGTATTGCTGGCCATCTGACTATAAATATGTATTGTTAATCCTTTTTTATATAAAATATATTGCTGGCCCTTTTACTATAAATATGTATTGTTGATCCTTTTTATATAAAAATGTATTGCTGGCCATTTTACTATAAATATATATTGATGATCCTTTTTTATAATGTATTTTTTTTTATAATGTAATTTTAATCGTTATATTCTGTTTTCTTAATTGGTGTTCTGTTATTATTGTCTTTTTTAAATAGTATTTTTTACACATACTCTCTGATACTGTAACTTGTTGTTTTAGTGGCTTTATTACCTTGCTTGGGGTATTTAAAAAATAAAAAATACTCATCTACGTCAGCTGCAAAGGCATTTGTGAGATTCTTTTGTCCGGTTTTGATTTGAATGTACGTGATAATGACGACTAGATTTTGAATCTCTGGTGTCGACTGTAGACAATGAAAGTATGAAGAAGAGTTAGAAGCAATAAAAAAAAAAGAGAAAAAATAGTAGGGGACGGAAAAATAAGAGAAAGAAAAAGAAAGAAATATTCAAGGAAAACTAATCAGCAGTGAAATAGAATGACATTTTCATGCCTGGAGAATGGGTTTAGGGACTAAAAATCTTTTTTTTTTATTATCGGAAAGGGCAGAATGAAACGTTTTATATATGCTTTTCATTTGTTTTCTCGCTTAAATTGTACTATTCAGTATTTTTTTTTCAACTGACCTCACTCGAAATCACAGTGTATACAATCCCGCAGTTAACAGTGGACTTTATAATCTCTTTTCAATGTCAGTATATTACGTGCCTGGCCAGAGCTACATACCCACTGGCACAAGGTTGGGAATTGGTTTTTATCATTTCAACCCAAGTAGAGTGATAATGCTACTAAGACGTAAAGAGCTAACTGAGAGAGAAAGAGAATGAGAAGACTTTCGTGATGAGAAAAGACAATAAAAGAACAGGTTTCAGGAATACAGAAGATGGCGACTGACGTTGCCATTAAATTTTTGAAGATTGTAGGTGGCAGGAAATAAATAAGACAAGAAGTGCCATAAAAGAAGCTTATAGAATAGAACTTACGGTTGCTTCTAGCAAATTCAACAGTAAAACGATGAGATCTTGTTGGCAATTTCGTAGTACGCTTAAATTTATGCGGTCGGCGTTACAAAGGAGGATAGCTCATTGGAACAATTTCTGTGTGTTGGGGAGTAGTTTTTCGCACTGAAAATTATAATCGTGCTATGTCGGTTGTTAATCGACTTAACGCACCCAAAATGTTAGGAACTTGGTAATCTTCCACTGTAAGCTGACTCCTTAGTATTCGGCTAACTGTCGACTAATATCAATTGCCTTAGTTCAACTATGTCCAAATTGGAACTAACTAATAGTTCTACTGAACGTCAATAGAACTCTAAAGAGTTCTCTAGAACTCCTAAGAACTTGCCAAGAACTTCTCGAGTTAACTTCCTGTTAACTCTTATTAATATAGGAGGGAGAGTCCATTATCTGAGGAATAGGTGTGTTTCACCATAACACTGTGAAAATATTTATAGAAAAAGATGAGAGGAAGTTACATCTCAGCGGTGAGAAAGTGACTGAAGTTCCGATGTGAGGTCAAGAACGATTACGTTACAGACCATTCTTTGGATATTGTCAAGAAATTCGACATATACAGTAGAAGCCCAAACCAAATTTGGCAGTAATTTATAAAGCTACCATGCGTCCATGCATTGAATACTGTTATCGTGTCTGGTCAGGAGCTCCTGTTGTTCATCTCGGGGTTCTCGACAAAATCCAAAGGAGGATTTGCAATGTAACCAGCCCCGATTTAGCAGCTCGCTTTCAGTCACATTCTCACCGACGGAATGTGCTCCCCTCTGTCTTTTCTACAAGTATTTTCACGGCTTCTGTTCTGACGAGTTTCATTCTCCCCCTCGTGAATTTAATCGTGCAATTCTATTGGCTACTCGGTCCCACTCTTTTATCGTCAAAATTGGCAAATGTAACCGCCACTTCCACTCTAACGCTAACATAGCTCCCCGGGTATTAGGAACACGGAAGCTAGTCTACCACACCAAGGTACTTAATCACAACGCACACAATAATATGTATAATACACTTTCGATCCATGATTGACTAGGCAGAAGATTGACTAGGCAGAAGATTGTCCCGCAGTAGGTTGCCACATTTCTTTCTGCTGTAAACTGGTTACCAATTGCTATTCAACCTATAGGAGAAGGAAGAAGAGACGGATTAATACCTTTCTCTAGGGTATTTGCGTAAATGAATGCAACGAATTTTGACTGGGATTCGAACTCTGCTCTCCAATCATTCCGAGCCGATATCCACTGAGCCACAACGCACATCCATACATATGTGTATGTGTTACTGGTGTTAATAAAACAGTACTCGGTGTAATATGACAGAGCTATTAAGTATATATTAATAAATATTACATATTTACATAGGCAGAACCACTCAACGGCTTGACAGTAGAATCAAACAGCACGTTCCACTGAAAATCAGGAACCATACCCGGCAAAAAAAAAAAAAAAAATGAACTTGTTTACAACACGTACTCTTTCTTAATCTGTGAACATCTTTTAAAGAATAGAAGATGTGCAATGTACTCTGATGTGAATTGGTTTTCCGTATTGTCCAATTTATATTCGCTTTTTCATTTGAAGGTGCTGGAGTTTGCTTATATCAGGTCTTGCAGACCATCGTTGTATAAGGAACGAGAGTGTTTGCTGGGTCTTGTTGTGATCAGTCTCTAGCAGTTCATTCCGCCTTTCCAATCATGGACAAGCGGGAGCGAAATCGGTTGTTTTCTTTTTTTATATTTTATACTCATTATGTTCTCTTACATAAAAATTATAACTCTTAATACAATATTCAAGTCTAAAAAATCTGTTTAAATATTAATAAATATACATATTGTCCAACGTCTATTGTACGAATCATGCTCATGTATAAAAAATAAATGCAACTGCTGAAAAGAAAAAACCTGCCCACTAACCAGTCAGTGCATGGTCGAATAGTATAATTTACCGAGCTAGCATCCATTCTGATGGCGATGTTAAATTCTATTTTAATTTCACTGAGAACCACGAGAAATCTTTTAACAGCCATCAAATGATGTTAAGCAATATTAAATACTGTAACAGCACTGTCCTCCCAAAATATTTCTGGCAATTAAAAAACAATAACAAAAGCTCAATTATTACGATATTATTCCGAAAACTAAATCTTTTAACGAAAATGAAATAGAGTTTATGTCTTTTGAAAAAAACTAGTAATCTTAAAACACTTAATAACCCTAATTTAAACAAAAGAAGTGAATTGATGATTACAAGCAAACGTTGAAACGAATATCTGCTCAAATACGTTGACCCGGATTAATGTTTCTACATAAACATTTTTTTAATATTATTATTAATATTATAGTTATTTTCTCGAAAATGAAAAGCAACATATAATTCCTCTTAATATATATTCATAAACCATATATTCTCTGCCCTAAAAATATTTTCCCTATTACAACTGCAATTGAGTTTTTGTGTTTTAATTTGAAGTCTTAGTATAAATTAAATTATAGAATTAAAAAATTAAAAATCGAAAAATACCATTGCAGTATTATAATACATAACTGCGATAACATTGCGAGAACCAGAAATTCATATCCTGTAACTACACGGTAAACCGACTTTCCTAACAGCAGATTTAGCTACTGATTCAATATAATCATTCCACTTGAGTTTGACTGAGAGATTTAGACCGAGGAGTCGCAGTGTATTGCTTTCAGGGAGACTAGCCGGATCCATGCTGATGTGGTATTGCAGAGATTTTTTTATGGTGGTTAAAGGATAGTAGCTTCGTTTTGGAAGCAGTAAATTTTACGAGCCATTTCTTACCCCAACCCACAACAGATTGGAGGTCCTTTTCAAGATCATCAGCGAGGTTTGCTTTGTCATCCTCGGCAGATTTCTTATCGAGGTGAGACTAAATGGTGGTATCGTCAGCGAAGATGCTTACTTGAGATATGATTACATTAGGGAGATCGTTGATGAAAATCAGAAAAAGCGTAGGACCCAGAATAGAGCCTTGAGGGACACCGGCGTTCGTATGATAGGATCTGGAAGCAGGAAGTTTTGATTTTTAATTTTTAATTTTAGCATGAGTTCTAAATCAGTTCTAGGTTGGAAGACGGGCGTGGATACCTCAGACGAATCAAATGTTGAGTTAGTGAAGAATCTGTGAGCATAGCACTCTGTCTTGTCCGCTGAAGATGTGAAGACCTCAAATTTATTGATTAACTATTTTAAATTAATGTTTTGAAGGTTGTTAATACTTTCTTCGTTCTTTATTCACTTGGATATCTATCTATCTATCTATCTATCTATCTATCTATCTATCTATCTATCTATCTATCTAGTTCAGTCAGTGAATATCTATCTATCTATCTATCTATCTATCTATCTATCTATCTATCTATCTATCTATCTAGTTCAGTCAGTGAATATCTATCTATCTATCTATCTATCTATCTATCTATCTATCTATCTATCTAGTTCAGTCAGTGAATATCTATCTATCTATCTATCTATCTATCTATCTATCTATCTATCTATCTATCTATCTAGTTCAGTCAGTGAATATCTATCTATCTATCTATCTATCTATCTATCTATCTATCTATCTATTGATTAATACTTAGTTTTTGGTCATAATAGGGTTAGATCAGTACACATTTGTATTAAAAAGTGTTCGATACAATTATATTGTCGAACTTTTGAATATTTTCAATTTTTAAACGAGTTATTCCGCTACCCAGGTTTCTACCATGAGTGGTGTCTTCAGGCGATTTTTCATGATACCGCAGATTTGGTGAAGTGGAAATCATACTGTTTGTGTGGGAAGAGGCCGTGGGATGTTGAACCACTTCAGCATTGATAATAATATGGATTTTACCGAAAATCCGTACTATTCCATAATGGTAAAGCATGGAATAAAAAATACATTTGGTGTAACACAAGCCTCTTTTGACGAAGCCGAAATTTCATAATTAATAGGACTATACATTCTAAATAAAATTAATGAGATAATCTACATAGAGATTAACGGATTAACGACGGATTAATGATAGCACCGGATAACAAAACAGAAAGTGACAAAAAAAAAATGCTTTTTAAACTCTTCAAAAACCTCGATTTTGAAAATGAAGTCGAAATAAATAAGAAAGTTGTTCAATATTTAAATATAGAATTTAATTTACAAACTGGCAGTGTCTCTCCATATATGAAAACAAACACAACTTTAAACGTAAACACTTGATCTAACCATCCGATCAGCATAATCAAACATATTCCTAAGGGAATAGAAAACAACTATCAAAAAAGTCTTCGCATAAAACATTTTTTCATGAAAAGAAAAAAAAATATGAAAGGGCCTTAAATAAATCCGGCCATAAAAACAAATTAGAATACAAACCTCAGTTAAACAAAGAAATGAAAAATAACGCTAGCAATCGAAAAATTATTTGGTTCAACTCACCGTTTAAGTAAAATTCAAAATAAGGCAAATATTTTTAAAATTAATTAATAAACATTTCCCAAAAAACTCGGAATTAATTAAAATTTTCAATAGGAATTCAATCAAATTAAGTTATAGCTGTACTAGTAACTTCGAAAATTACATAAAAAAACAAAACGGCAGAAACCTAAATAATAACGTGCAACATAGCATCACCACAAATAAAGAATGTGACTGTAGGAGTAAAAACAAATGCCTACTTGACAGACTTTGTAAACAGAAGGGTTTGTTTACAAAGCAAAGCTACATGATACAGATGGACAAAGAAAAACCTATTCTACAAAACAAATTTCTTAAAACTGGTGGAATAATCACAAATCTATATTTAAGCTGAAAAACCTTAAAATATTGTACCAAACTGGCTAACCACGTGTGGAAATTAAAACAGAAAAATGGAAAAGATCTTGATATAGCATAGAGTATAGCAAAAAAAAAAAAAGAACTTACAACGGTGGTGATGTCTGCAGAATGCTCCAAGAAGAAAAGTTAGCCATTATATTATTTCCAGAACAAAAATTACTAAAGAAAATCAGTGCAATTGCGTCTCAAGCGTTGGTTAGCCAAGATAGCTGTGTTACGAGAATATACATATTATTGGTTTTATTCACAAAACGATTAATTCACAACATAAACATATGAAAAGGTTCACTGAGCCACAAAAGTCTTTATATCAAAACACTTGAAATATACACATATGTTTACTGATATGAAAAATGTTCACAAGGGTCTTGTTATCTGAAATAATATATAAAGTCTAGTACTCATGATGATTTCCATTTCCACGAACTTGAATATGTACGACTTTCTATTTCGACAGTCCGAGAACAAAGAGAGTGACGTTCCCGCTTAACGATATCTCGTCAGATCACGTAACGGTTTCCTATTCTCGTGAATATCTAGTTTTAGTTTTTACAGGATTAGTCAAGGGGAGACAACTTTTCGTCTCTTGCAACATTTGCATCCGACATGAGCTTAATTTGGTCATTCTCGGTTACAAAGAATTATGTATCGCTCTTAACTGACTGATGCACAACATTCCTCAGAACAATAGTCGTTACTAGCAGAGCTGCCGGTTGCGCACACCCAGTGATGACAGGCCTTCCCTTCTGCCACTTCTCTCCGCCTTATACACCACACTTCCTTCGTAGTTCTCAGTGAATTCTGAGAGTTACTTTGTCATGGCTTGTTTGATCGTTTAGCGGCATATCAACTCCTTATGGGTCATTTAATGCCGAAATTTAATTTTCTTGTGAGCAGTAGTAATTTTTTTACAAAAATGTATTGTTGGTAATATTTTTTTATTTTCAAAAATGTATTGATATAATATGTATTTTATATTTTTAATGTATTGCTGGTAATTTTATATATATATGTACTGATGGTAATTAAAAATGTATTTTGGTATTATTTACTTTTATTGTTTTACGAAAATTTGTAGTATTTTTTTATTCTCGAAAATATATTTCTGTTAATATCTAATTTTTTTTTTCAAAAAATATATTGCTGGTAATTTTAAAAATATGAAAATGTATTGCTTTTCTTTTTATTACAAAAATTATTTTTATACTTACATAGTGTTTTGACCTCAGTTTTGGGAGCTATTTGCCCATAGTTGGAATCTTAACAGGGGTTACCACCCCGGGTTAGGGTTGACCTGAGAACAATAACAATTAATTAGTGGTTCCGCGCTTCTCAACCTCTCCCCATCAGAGGCTTTGGTGCCGGATGTAGTATATTGTCATACCTAAAACATCTTTGTCATGACTTCGACTGTATGCGTTTTTTTTTTTTGTGCAACCACTGACAATGTGTTGCACACTTTCAGCAACTTTCTCACGCAGCGGGCACAGATGTTCTATCAATAAAGTACTTGCAGGATTTTGCACTTAAAGTTTCCTATTACGAACAAATATCAAGTACCAATATTATTATTACTATCAGAATCCGTCAAATTTTCTGTTGCATCATAGTATTTTATGAATAATTAATCTCATTGCTAGTACAATGACTGAAAAATACACGAGGGAATTCCCCTATCGCATAATTTAACCATAACATTTTTTTAACCAAATATTGCAATAACAGTAATAAGTATGAATGCAGACGTTAAATACGTGAGAAAGTTATCTTATCCTCCATTTTCTTTCGTTATTATTTCTTTCTTTCTTTCTTTCTTTCTTTCTTATCGTCCGTTTCACATACAACCCTAATCTTTTGAACAAGAATAGGTGCTTATCTCTTGTTTAATATTTACGATTAGAATTCCGTCTCCTTCCAAACTCTACTTCAACTCTATACTTCAAGTGGAATGACTATATCGAATCCATAGCTAAATCCGCTGTTAAGAAGTTCGGTTCACCAGGAAGTTTTTCCCGTCTGAATCCATCCTGCACTTATTGAATACTGCTGCTATATCTGGTCGGGTGCCCCTCCTATTCACCTCGAGGTTCTTGACAAAATCCAACGAAAAACCTGTAATGTGATCGATCCCGACATAGCGGCTCAGATGCAGTCACTTTCTCAAGGGCGCAATGTGGCTTCCCTATGTCTCTTCTACAAATACTTTCACGGCTTCTGCTCCGATGAACTTAGCTCACTGGTGCCCCCTATGCATGAATTTACTCGAGCTACTAGACTAGCAACTAGGTCCCACCCTTGTACAGTGAAATCAATAAAAGCAGCTTCTTTTCTTGCACTTCCCGCCTGTTGAATTCCCTTCCGCATACTTGCTTCCAAGAATTTAAATGTAAAGTCAGTAGTCATCTCCTAACTCTCTGACTCGATTCCTTCCTCTCATGCTCTTTTCTCCGTCCACTCCACTCTCATCACACCAGTATTCTCATCCTCACCAACTTCCTGACACCCCCTATAACCTGTCCTACTTTTTTCATCACTTTTCTCTGATGTAACCCCCTGCGCACCAGTTGCGGAGAGGCTGCTTTGCTTGGGGTGAAATGAGTAAAAAATATCTCCGCCTAAAACTCCGAAATTTTTTTTACTAATTTATTTACATTTTTTTCCTTTATTGGAGAAGATAGGTTTGTCTATCGTCCGGTTCATACTCCTCCTTGATCTTTGGAATAGGTGTTTATCTGTTATTTTCTGTTTAGGATCGGGTTTTCTGTTCCCTGTAATGCATTTTCCTTCTCTTTCACTTTCGGTGACTCCTAGCCTCTTGTTGGCCTTATCATGACTTGCGCTTTAACTTGATTTAAGTGAGGGAGAGTTGCGCATGATCGTCAGTCTCACTCTCTCTTCCCATTCTATCTGAGTCCAGTGGCACGACATCAGCGAGACTTGCCGGAGACAGTCAAGGATGTAGTGGATGGCCAATAGTGATATTATTGTTTTCACTGTGCCTTGAATGTGCTCCACAGCACTTAGGTAGGCATTTTTCTTTAATTATCCCACAACAAGTTGCCACTGCCTGCTTTGGTAGACTGGTTGCCAGTCAAGGCTATAGAACCCAATCTGTACTGTTATTAAAAAATAAACTGTATATATATAAGTCATCCACATCGACGCATGGAATCAGAAAATGGAAATTTTAACGTGTTGCGTATAAGCTGTGTATACACACGCCAGTCACCGAGAGAACTCAATTCATTTCTGTAGAGTCACGCATATAGTCGAAGTGGGAAACTGTTTTTTAAATTTTCTTCTCCAGAGAGCTCAATCGTAATGAGAGCATAATATATAAGTCATCCACATACAAGCCTATTTCGCTGTATCACAGCTCATCAGTGTGGCTAGACGCATCCACTTGCTTCTGGTCGGGATCGAAACTCAACCGATTTGGTGTCAGTCGGAGTCGCTACTCCCTAAGCCATCAACGCATGGAATCAGAGAAGGGAAACTTTAACGAAATTTTATATATATAACAGGCAGATGTAGCACTCACTTCTACTCTACAGCATTTTTTTCACTTCCCACCCGTGAAACTCCCTTTCATATACTTGCTTTCCTTTATTTTAAATGCAACGTCAATTGCCGTATTCTATCTTCTTGATTTCCATCTTTCTCCAATTCTTTTTTTCAACATCAACTATGACTATTTCTGTTCTTATTTTTATCCCTTTTCTCTCATTATAACCTCCTCTTATAACCACCAGTGGCACTCCCGCCTTGCTTAGAATGAAACTATTAAAAAATACTTTAAAGTGGTACGACTTTGTATAAATCCTATATTGTATACACTTTCAGAGGACCTCAAGTGAAATGACTATATCGAATCCATTGCTAAATCCGCTGCTATGAAAGTCGGTTCTCTGTGCAGGGCCCGGAGGTTTTTTCCGTCTGAATCTATCCTGCACATTTATAAATCTACCATCCGCCCGTGCATTGAATACGGTTGCTATATCAGATCGGGTGCCCCTGCTATTCTCCTTGGGCTTCTCGACAAGGTACAGCGGAGGGTCTGTAATGTGATCGATACCGACTTAGCAGACCGCCTGCAGTCTCTCTCTCACCGGCGCGACGTGGCTTCTTTGTGTCTCTTCTATAAATACTTTCACGGCTTCTGCTCCGATGAACTTAGATCACTGGTGCCCCCTAGGTTCGAATTTGCACGAGATACTAGATTAGCAACTAGATCCCACCCTTTTACATTGAAACCGATAAAATGCAACCGCAACTTCTACTCCAACAGTTTCTTTTCTCGCACTTCCCGACTGTGGAATTCCCTTCCACAAGACTGCTTCCCCGACGGCTACAATCTCCAGGAGTTTAAATGTAAGATCAATAGACACCTCCTAACAAACTAACTCGCTTCAATTCTTTCAAACACTCTTCCCACCCATCCAACTATCACCCCACTTCTGACATTTCTTATATCTAACCACTCTTTCTATTTACCTTCCCCCATGTAGCCCCAAGCGCATTAGTGGCAGTGGAATGCCTTGCTTGGGGTGAAATGATTAAAAAAAATATTATCAATAATCTTGGAATTATTTGGAACTTTTGTTCTCGTCTTGGTTGATATAGGTGTTATAATAGACACGACGTTTCGACCAAGTACCCTCTGGTCATCATCAGGTGTCCATAGATTGGCTGATGTAGATTATCTCATTAAATATTTTGAAATCAAATATTGTTCTTTCATGTTGGAATTTGATTCACCACTACCAAGTCCAAGGATCGAACTCATGACCACTAGACGATACTAACACATGTATAACCAACTACTATATCCACTACGTCCCGAAGGACTTTAGTGGTGTATTTTTGGAACCTTTTATATATTGGTATATATCGAGTATATCATTATTTTTCCTTGTCTAGAGTCTCTTCTGGTAGTCATGAGTTATCTCCCTCTAACCCTGAAAGTTATTTGTTCACTGGGCCTAGTGGATATAAATGTTGGTTAGTTTCTGTGACTTGACCCAAAGAGTTGTGAGTTCAATACCAGACTACAGCAGTGGTGAACAAGTAACTTACAGGGTTAGAGAGAGATAATTCATGACTGCCAGAAGAGGCACTACTACGCAAGGAAGGAAGATCATATACCCCAGTGATTGTAATAAAGGGTTTGGTTCGAAATTCCTAGCACCTGAAGGAGGTTGGAGCGTACAACGGCCGAAACGTCGTACAAATGGCAGCAAAGATGAGAACAATATTCCGAATAATGTAAATACTGTAAAAACCACAAGCGTTGAATTGCTTGAAAGAAGTAGACGAACAGGAGAAAGAATTACTTTTTTATGATCATTTCACCCCAAGCAAGCCAGTACTGCCACTGGTGCGCAGGGGGTTACATAAGAAGAGAGTGATGAGAAAGAGGGACAAGTTACAGGGGTTGTCATAGACTGGATAAGAGAAGTATGAGAACACTGGTGTGAAGAGAGCTGCATGAGAGTCGAGTGGAAAGGGAGAAGAACATTATACAAGGGTTGTCAGGAAAAGGGTGCGAGTCAAGGAGATAAGAGATGGTAATTGACATTGCATTTAAATTGTCAGGGAACTAAGTACAATCTCCGAGAATTTAAACACATGAGATATAAACTCTTATTCTATTGGAAGCTTTTGTTATAGAGAATGTTCAAAGATAGTTCCTGAAAGAAAGTGAAAATTCAGTGTATGTTCTTAGGAAAGACCCTGTAAAAAGGAAGAAATGGATATGGTTAAATTTACTCTGTTACTGAGTAAAAGAGTGAATGAGGTGACTGGTCTCAGACATGTAAGTCTGTTCTCGGAGCATACTACTTCGTCCCCGGTACAGTATGAAAAAGGGCAAGAATTTAGAATTCACATTACGCATGCACCCGTTTTTATTGCGCATGCCCAAAAGCTGAAAGAATGATCTCTGCTGCTAATAAAGATTTTCAACTTATCTGCGTCTAGTGAAATCAGATGTAGATATAACATAATATTTTTTATCATTTCATCGCAAGCAAGGCTATAATGCCATTAGAAAGCACGGCATTACTGTGAGAGAAAGCGAATGAGAAAACTTTAGTAAGTAAGAGTGAATGCAGTGCAGTGGATATCAGATCGTAACGAGAAATCGGAAGCCGAATTCGAATTCCAGTTGAATTCCTTGTATTCACTTACGCGCAAATACCCTTAGAAAAGGTATTAATCCGTCTCTTCCCTCCAGTTATGGGTTAAATAACAGGAAAGATTGGGTTCTATAGCCTTGGCTGGCAACCGGTCTACCGCAGAAAGTAATGGCCACCTATTGCGGGATAATCTTCTGCCCAGACAGTCATGTCTCGAATGAAACCTGATCGCCCGAGCTTGTATCACGTATGGCACTTAACTGACTGACTGAGGAAATGACAATCAAGGAACAGTATTTAAAAAAAAACATAAAAAAAGGAGATTGACGTTGCATTTATGTTTTTTAAGATTTTAGGTGGCAAGGAAGCAATGAATTGGGAGTTCCACACCTCTCTGGTCATTTGAACAGGAGTAAAGGTTTATCTCGTGTTTTCTGTTTAGGATTAAGATTTTGGTTCTTTCTAAGCTCTACATTAACTCTGTACTTCTAACGGTTTCATCTAAACTCTGAAATTTTATATATTAATTTTTTTTTGTGCTCAGTTGGAGTAGATAAGTCGCTGGTTCACGCCTCTCATCGGTATTTTGGACAGTAGGTATGATTTACCCTTTGCATCTTTTTAGGATTAGGTTACCGATTCCTCCTGTAAAGTCTACTTCAATTCTATACTTCCGACATTTCTATGTAAAGACTGAAATTTTATTCAATAATTGTTTTCTTTCTCTCGTCAGTTGGAGTAGATAAATTCGACTATTGTCCGGTTCACACTCATCGCCATTTTTTAAAAAATAGGTGTGTTTTACTATCTGTTTCTTTTTTAGGATTAGGTTACCAATTCCTTCTGTAAATTCTACTTCAATTCTATACTTCTGACATTTCTCTCTAAAGACTGCTTTTATAAGATTATCTTTTATAGATTTTCATCATCAGGCAATGTTGATGTTAGTTGTGCTGATGATTTACATTTAAATGGAATTATTTATATATATATATATATATATATATATATATATATATATATATATATATATGGAATTTTATATATATATATATATATATAATTGTTTTCTTTAATAATATATATAATTGTTTTCTTTAATAATTGTTTTCTTTCTCTCGTCAATTGGAGTAAACAAGTTCGCCTATTGTCCGGTTCACACTTTTCGCCATGTTTTTGGACAGCAAGTGTGTTTTACCATTTGTTTCTTTTTTAAGGATTAGGTCACCGATTCCTTCTGTAAAGTCAATTCTATACTTCTGACATTTCTCTCTAATGACTGCTTTTATAAGATTATCTTTTATAGATTTTCATCATCAGGCAATGTTGATGTTAGTTGTGCTGATGATTTACATTTAAATGGAATTATATATATATATATATATATATATATATATATATATATATATATATATATGGAATTTTATATATATATATATATATATATATATATATATATAATTGTTTTCTTTAATAATATATATAATTATTTTCTTTAATAATTGTTTTCTTTCTCTCGTCAGTTGGAGTAGACAAGTTCGCCTATTGTCCGGTTCACACTTTTCGCCATGTTTTTGGACAGCAAGTGTGTTTTACCATTTGTTTCTTTTTTTTGGATTAGGTTTCCTGTTCCTTCTGTAAAGTCTATTTCAATTCTATACTTCTAACGTCTCCATGTAAACACTGGAATTTCATTTACTGATTTGTTTTCGTTTTTTTTTTTTTGCAGTTGCAGTTGCAGTAGACAAATTCCCCTAATATCCTGTTTACACTTCTCTCATCTGTTTTGAACTGGAGTTAATATTTCCCGTTTATAATCGAGTTCCCGGTTCCTTCTAAAATCTTTTAATCTCTTTCATTCCCACTTGCGTCCCAGTGGTATTATTGCATTACTTTGGCGCGAACTGATTAAAAGCTCAAAAGGTGGTAAGTACAAGGAAAAAGAAACTTAGAATATGACTAAACTGACTGTTGTATCTAGCATGATAAAAAATGATAAAAAAAATTCGTATAAATTCATTTGAGAAGAGATACTTCTGACAGTCATGGATTTTTTATTATTTAATATCAATCATACATGTTGCAAATTCGATGGAAAAAAATTTCCGTGACGCTTCAAAATCAGACACCACATTATTCGTAAAACTAAGCACATGATGACACTGACCTATAATTTAGTTGCCATAGCAATAATACAATTTGGCACAATCTAGGTGAGGATTTTAAATAAATGTGAAGTCATGTCTAGGTCAGTTTACTTCCGGAAAATCACCAAATATTTACATGTATTCGTTAATAATATACCTCGTGACTCATTAGAGCGCGCCTAATAAACAGGCTACAAAACTATAATATTTTATTTTTAAGGATTGCATTTAGCTTCAAACAGATTGTCGGCTCTGTCTTCTATGTTCACTTTTATATATGTATGTATATAGCTACGTGAATAAATAAATACACATATGAGGGTACACACATATATCGTATGATTATTCAGCTATTAGTAAAGCAGTGGTAATGTATTAAGAACAGAGCAATATATATATATATATATATATATATATATATATATGTGTGTGTGTGTGTGTGTGTGTGTGTGTGTGTGTGTGTGTGTGTGTGTACTATCGTTGTTCATTTACAGCCAAACAGGAATATTTACGGATGACTATATATATATATATATATATATATATATATATATATATATATATATATATACAAAATGATTTGTTTAAACATTATTTTTTGATCGATACTCGTTTTTTAAGTAAATATTATGAAACAGTATTATTTATTTCTACCGGCCTGATTATTTACGATAAATTTTTGTTACGAAAATGTGTAAATAATCAGGCGGCTAGAAATAAATATATAATACTGTTTGATTATAAACAGAATATCTACTTAAATACGAGTATCGATCAAAAATAATGTTCAAACAAATTATTTCAAATTGTCGGTTGTTTAAAGACCATTTCGTTAATCTTCGTAAATTTCTGTATGACGAGCTGTGATACAGCGAAATAGGCTTGTATGTGGATGACTAATATATTATGCTCTCATTACGAAAGAAAAAATTTTAAAAACAGCTTCCATTTCAGCTATATGCGTGACTCTTCAGAAATGAATTGAGTTCTCTGGCGTGTGTAAACACTGCTGATATACAACACGTTAAAATTTCCCTTCTCTGATACGATGCGCCGATGGCTTAGGAAGTAGAGACTCCGACTGACACCAAATCGGTCGAGTTTCGATCCCGGCCAAAAACGAGTGTATGCGTCTAGACACACTGACGACCTGTGATACAGCGAAACAGGCTTGTATGTGGATGACTAATATATATATATATATATATATATATATATCCAAATGAATATATATATAAGGAGCGAACAAAATATTTGCAACGTTTAAAACATTGCTCAATATATAAATAGAGCAACCAATATTTATTATAAATTATACTTTAGAACATAGATTTGTAGTTTGTACATGTTCTAAAGTATAATTCATAATATATATTACGATTGAGCTCTCTGGAGAATAAAATTTTAAAAACAGTTTCCACTTCCACTGCGTGACTCTTCAGAAATGAATTCTTTCGGTGACTGGCGTGTGTATACACTGCTTATATACAACAAGTTAACATTTCCCTTTTCTGATTCAATATGTCGATGGCTTAGAGAGTAGCGACTCCGACTGACACCAAATCGGTCGAATTTCGATCCCGGCCAGAAGCCAGTGGATGCATCTAGCCACACTGATGAGCTGTAATACAGCGAAACAGGCTTGTATGTGGATGACTAAAATATATATATATATATATATATATATATATATATACGTGTGGATGACTAATTATATATGTAGGTAGGGAAGATCAGCCGGTCAAGCTGCCATGGCTTGGACCTTTCCGTTTCGTCAGGCGATTTGTTTTGACTGATGGCTTAACGGTTCAAAACCGGAAACTCAAAGTACGGGAGTGGTTTGTTATTGAGAATGAGAATGCTTTCTTCAGGACTTGTACGAGCCTAAATATATTTTCTAATGTGTTTACAACCGGACATCATTTCGAACCTTTAATTTAGTAGCTTTTGTCGTTCTGGAAATAATATTATAGCTAACTTTTCTTCTTGGTACAATCTGCACAATTTTGGGACAAAATAGGGAAAATATTTTTCGAGCTACTTAACAAACGCTTTCCTATCAGCTCCGAGATACACAAAATATTTAATAGGAATACGGTTAAATTAACTTACAGTGTAGTGATACCGACCGAGCATAGCGAGGGACCGGATGTTTGCACACTCACAACCAAAGAGCAAATGACCAAAACTCGACGGTGCGCAGCTGGCTTCGCTAAGTTGTTCCGGTTGAAAACTAAAAATTAATTAAATATTAAATTTCCAGTTCGCGAGCCTACGCGAATTTTATTTATCGGCTAATGGGAAGCCCATAATCAAATACGGATATGAATTCCTAAATGATCTGCTGCGATCCAAAAAGAAGATATAAAAAGCCGATACAGAAAGCATCGCCAGACAGACAGACCCAGAGTCGAGAGAGAGAGAGAGAGAGAGAGAGAGAGAGAGAGAGAGAGAGAGGAGTGTAATCAGTATATCCTTGATCTAAGTCAACTGGCTTACTATCCTAGCCTCCCTTCCCTCTCCTCTTATCTTTCGCTGTCTCAAAACTACTTACTGACCTAAGGAGCGAATACATCAAAGACATTCCTTACAACGCTCCCACATTCCTCAGCATTAATTCTCTTTTCAGCATTTTATTGCCATGAACATTTTAATGTCCGTTGGACCTATACTTTAAGTATTACTTTAATTGTAAAAACATTAATTGAAAAGTGTATATATGAAATGTTATTTTTCAACTCAAATTGCTTTTCGTGATTTATAATTATTTTATGACATATAGTGGGCTATCTACAACAAGGCCAAAGAAAATCACACGAAGAGACTAAATACCAAAAATTTAAAAACAACGGGCGGCAGAGTTCCGTTAATAAAAAATGCAGCTGCAGAGATAAAAGGGGGGGGATTCGTAAAACCGAAGGAATCATCTACAAAGCAGAAATAAAACATTAAATATACTTAAGATGTACTGACGGCAGTTTTGAAACACAATGGAATAATCACAAGTCCACATCCAAACTAGAAAGTACTTAAAATAGCCAACTATGTGTGGAAATTAAAAGAAAAGAATGGCGGAAATTCCTACGTGACGTGGAAAATATTTTTTAAAAAGCTAAACCCTGCAACGATGACGATATCTGCAGATTGTACCAAGAATATAAGTTGGCCATAATAATATTTTCAGAACGACAAAAGCTACTTAATTAAAGGTCCGAAATAATCTCCAGTTGTAGACACATAAGAAAATATTTATAGGCTCGTACAAATCCGGGTGAATAGGATTCCCAAAAACAAATCAGTTCCTTACTTTAAACTTCCGGTTATGAACTTATAAAAGCGTTAACCGTCAAACCATCAATCAAAACAAATCCCTGACGAACCCGAAAAGGTCAAAACCCTGCTACCGTAACCAGCAACTCTTTCCTGCTTAAATATCTAAATGTTCTACATGTTAAATCTTCATTATTCTTCCAACATGTATTGAGCACTTTCTAATACAACTGTTTACTAGTCTAATTTAAATCTGACCTTGTAGTGAACAAAACAAATTCTAGATTTAAAAATTCAAATCTGACTCATTGTTAGAAATAAACGAATTTTCTCGAATTTACAAACTTTGCTTAACACACACAAAAACTCACGAAATTTCACACCTCGATGCGAAATGTTCGTCGTACAACGGAAAAGCCAGAATCACATCCGGCAGTGGATTCCCAAACGAAATAAAAGACGAGCAAGGACGACCGTCGCTTTAAAGAGTTAAGAGCTGACGAGCAATTAACACGTACTCTTGACAAACGTCAAGCGATCCTAATTAATTATTGTTTCTATCTTTCTCTCTAACCTCTCACCTTCTTCCTTTCGCCATCCAGACTGAGTGATAACTCCAAAGACACTCCTATCCAACGACAACGCTCATACATACACAGATATGTTCCTGCCTACGTACACATAAACTCACTCTTGCAAGGACTGCTACGAAATCTCTTGATACCCTTAACTTATTAAATATTTCTCTTTGAGCGTTTAACTTCTACCAATTCATGTTATTCTTTTCTACCAATAAATTTCTATTCAAACATGCAAAATGTATACTTTTATTCTTCCACAAATCCACACATTCCAATCGACAACCTGCTGATGATCTTCTGATGATCACGAAAAACCTGTAAGTTGTAAGGAGTTCGGTTATGTATGAAAAAATGCCGATTCAAAAATAACCTTAACCGCACCCTACTTCTTCAACCTATAACTGTTTAGTAATTTTCTCTTGTTCTACAATTGAGCACTTTTGTTACCAGTGTATAACGCTCCTGTGTTTAGAAAATCAAAACCTTACAACTGACTATATCAGAATGATTCTTTCCCAGTTAAACAGTTAAATACCCACAAAAAACTACAATGAAGGGATTCAATTTACCGTCTTCTTCTTTTATGAGCCTTGTCCTTTCAGGACATAGGAAATCATGGCTTTCCATGTCTCCCTATTCCTGGTGGCTCTGAGAACACTTAATCCTGTAACACCACGCAACACTCGTTCTCTCATCCACCTGGTCAGGCCCTTCAAATATGTTACCCGCTGCTTTCCCCTGTCTCTTTTTCCCTCTATCTGGCCTGTTAGTATCAGGTTCTCCAAGCCCTCGTTCATTATTGCATGTCCCAGGAACTTTAGTTCTCTTCCTGATCCTCAATATTAATTTCCTTTTTGTTTCCATCCTTTCCAAAACCTCATCATTGCTCACATGCTCAGTCCACGATATCTGCAGCATCCTTCTGTAGAACCACATTTCAGCTGCTTCAATTTGTTCCTTCAACTTTGATGATATTGTCCAGCATTCACTGCCATATTGAAGAACTGACATCACATCGCAATCTAGTACTCTCTTCTTTGTTGTTAATGAAAGTTTCCTGTTTCTTAATACTTTACTCAGCTTTTGGAACGCGTCCTTCACCATGCCAGTTTGGATCTCTGTGTCGCACTTTCCGTTACTCACCAAAAACATATCTGTTCTCAACAGGCACGAATACAAGCTAAATTTACTTCACAAAATCGAAAAATTCCTCTCTAGAATGAGATATGTAAGGGCGTCGGTGATGCTTGTCAAATTGACCTTGTGCCAAACACAACCGAAGTTCCCACAGTTTAAAATATCAGAAGGTTGAAGGTTGGAGGTTGAAATGTGGAAGGGTAAAATATTTCGTTTGTACATTAAAGTAAAATTTTTATTAACAGAATAACAAAATTGTAAGAAGAAAAATAAAATGTTGATAGAGAAAATGCATGTAATTAATTGTTCAAAGAGCAATGTAAGTATTTAAAATCTTCCACAGAAATTCAGAGTCCATAGTTGATAGTCGCAGAGTGTGTGTATTTGCTAATAAATGTCTGTTCTATTCCTTTTTATGGCCAGAGGAAAAGTGAAATGGAAAGTCGGGCAATAAAGGAGATTGTACTTATCAAAGTCAGTTGAAGTATCTTATTGTTGTTTTCTTTGACAGTGTGTGGTTAAAGACGAAGGTGAGGAAAAACGAATATGTGATGCGTCCTTACGTCCAGGTCGGTAAATTAAATTTTCTTTTGTCACATTGTAACGAGGTCCTTCAGATACTCTCCCATGTCGGATTGATTTCACCGGTCAAGATGTGGTTTAAGTACTGGATTTTAGTCATAACAGCATACCCATTTTTTAGGTGTGAGAAAAATTGATCGGGGTCATAGATAATTTTTCTATTTTTTATCCAATCAGAATCTAGAATCTTAACTTTCACACTGACTTGTGAAATTTGCCTTGGTCTTGGTTTTTCCAAAATGTTTTTAGTCGTTTTGACCCATTTTTGCGGGTGTGCAATTTTACTTTTTCTTTTGAGTTAATTGTTAGATGATACAGGATTTGTATCCTATAGACGAAAGGCACAATGTTCTTTACAAAAATAGCTAAGGGACAAGAAGTTAGAAAATTTCAAGTTCAAATTTAAAATCAGGAGTTACCTACCTTAAATGACGAACTAGCCAGCTTTGAAAATGATATGATTGTTGTAAAAGATACAATCAAGTTTTAAAATTAATAATAATTTCCAAAGACTGCTAAATACCGAAGTTAAAAGAATAAAATCACCAAATATCTTAGTCAAAGGAGACAAAACAAGCAACATTTACGTGATAAGCCCGAAGCCTGAAAAGAATAAACAAAGAAGTTGTAGGGATTGAATAAAAATACGAAATAAAATAAAAAAATACGAAATAAAAAAAAACACTAAATAAAATAAAAATACAAAATAAAATAAAAACTACGAAATAAAATAAAAATACAAAATAAAATAAAAGTACAAAATAAACAAAAACATAAAACTCTCCTAGGAGTCCTCTGACAGGAAAGATAATTTACGCATGCGCAAAAAAGAGAGGCTTCCTGGTGCCAAAAATAAACTCTTGCGCTTTTTCTATTGGACAGACGTGCCGACTGTTCGGGAAGGAATTTCCCCAACAAGAAGTCGTTAGAATCAAAAAATAAAATCAGTGTCCAAACTGTCCCTCTAGTGTCTCTGTGTCTTTCCTTTTCTCTTTGCCTATTTATTTCAGCGACGAAAGCTATTTAACAAGTCTTGGATGTTTAGGTGAAAGAACCAACTCAGTAGTAATAGCCATAACATCCATAAAGTCATCAAATCTTATAAAAAGACACCAAACCTCTACATCGAAAACAGATAATTTGGGTATAAGTGACAGGGTTCAAATACTAAACAGCGAACAGGCATTTCTAACCATAAAGGACCATAAGGACGACTTCCCAACAACCCTTCCTTCCGACTTTCAACAAAACCAAATTAAGAAAAATAAGCCTGGAAACCCTAAAAATATTTGTGTGATTATACTAAGGACTGCTACACAAAATAACCAATGAAAGTATTTCTTGGTTCCAGAAAATTAAAAACAATGAAAAAAGTTTTCGTGAAATATGACATTAAAAACTTCTACCCGTCAATTTCTGGAAAAGGATTACTTGAAGCGTTAGACAGTATTTACATTATTCGGACTATTGTCCTCATCTCTGTTGCCATTTGTGCGACGTTTCAGCCGTTGTACGCTCCAGCCTTCTTTGGGTGCTAGGAATTTCGAACAGAACCCTTTATTACAATCACTGGGGTATATGAACTCCATTCCTTGCGTAAAGCCGCGATTGGAAGTCATGAGTTACCTCCCTCTAACCATGCAAGTTACTTGTTCACCACCGTTGTTGCCTGGTATTGAACTCACAACTCTAAGAGTTAAGTCAGGAACTAACCAACTTTTGACAAACGCCAAGCGATCGTAATTATTATTGTTGCTATCTTTCTCTCGCAACTCTCACCTTCTTCCTTTCACCATCCAGACTGAGCGATAACTCCAATGACACTCCTATCCAACGACAACGATCACACATACACACATACGTTCCTGATGTTTCCTGATATATAAAACAATAAGAACGAAGAAAGGAATTGCAACATTCAAGGAATTAATTTCAAACAGTGCTCAATATAAAAATAGAGCAATGAACATTTATTATTAATTATTACGTTAGAATATGTGAAGACAACAAACTACTCCAAAGATTATGGTACAATCGTTGTTAACTACCTGGTGAGACATTGTTCTTTCAATGTCGAAACAAAATGTACAATTTTGTAGTAGTTTGTAGTTTGCACATGTTCTAATGTAATAATTATATATACATAGCGACTCCGACTGACACCAAATCGGTCGAGTTTCGATCCCGGCCAGAAGCAAGTGGATGTGTCTAGCCACACTGATACAACAAAACAGCTTGTATGTGGATGACTAATAAAAATTTTAAAAACAGTTTCCACTTCAGAAATGAATTGAGTTCTCTCGGTGACTGGCGTCTGTATACAAAGCTTACATACAAGACGTTAAAATCACCTCTCAGCATTTTCTTTTTCTCAGCCGCGTATTGAATGGACACAACTGAACCACTTCTTTTTCTTCATATGCCTTGTCCTTTCAGGACGTAGTCGATCATGGCTTTCCACGTCTCCCTATCCCTGGTGGCTCTTAGCACGCTTCCTCCTGTTACACCACGCAACCCCCGTTCTGTGATCCACCTGCTCAGGCCCTTCAAATATATTATCCACTGCTTTCCCCTGTCTCTTTTTCTCTCTATATGGCCTGTTAGTATCAGGTTTTCTAAGCCCTCTTCCACAATGCATGTCATAGGAACTTTAGCTGTCTTTCCTTGATGCTCAATATTAATTTCCTTTCTGTCCAAAGACAGACACGCATGTGAGAATTGATAATCCCTACCTGACATGCGTTTGTGAAAATATCACTTCAATACGATGATATCCTATAAGACAAAATGCTCCACAAATATTTTTCCCCTTTCTCATGAATTTTCCTATAACCCAAACCCAAACGCAAAGACAAGATTATACTATTTACGTAAAGTCTGACAAGAACGCTAATGTCTGGCTGGAATTACAATATCATTTTCTATTTTTGTCTAGCTTACGTATTCTGTAACTGAAACAGTTGGAAGAAAACAAACAGTATTTCCAGAAAATATTGTAGTACATAGTATAACTTAATAATTTTATTTTAAGAGAGGTTAAGCTGTGATACAATCATCACTATTCCAATGAGTTGTGCAGTTATTAAGCATCTTCTGCGAATGATTTGAAGATCATGAGCTGCACACAACTTTTTGTACGATGTTCCACACATGTGAATATGTAGGGATAAGAAATTAAGAACTAAAAGCATTGTAGAAAAACTCAACTAACAAAAATTCACAAGTCAGTGCGAAAATCAAATCCTGAATCCTGATTGGATTTAAAACAGAAAATTCATTATGACGTTATTTCACATCTAAAAGCGAAATTGCTCGCTGGAGCCGGTCACATGACCAGATTTAATTACTTAAGGACATTCTGCGACCGGTCAACAGAGTCAGATGGGAACCGCGAGACAACTAAAATGTAACTTCAACTTCAAATCGATCCGGAGATAAGGTCAGGTCGCACATTGTTCTCTTTCTCTTTATCTCTTTCAACAATTACTACTACGAACATTTTCTACATTTCTTGATACCCATAACTTTATTATTGAACACGAACTCTACCATTAACTTTTTAATAATGTTTCTAATTACACATTAACTCCTACAACTTATGTTATTCTTTCTCTATCATAAATTTCTATTTTAACATTCAAAATGTATATTTTATTTTTATACTATTCCACACAATTCCACATTCCAACCTGTCGATAACCAACCTTCTGATAATGATGAAAACCTTCTGATAATAATTCTGATGATGATAATTCTGGATAAAACTTGTAAACTGTAGGGAGTTCGGTTATGTCTAACACAAGACAGAATCAAAGAAAAATTAACCAGCTCCCATACGGCTACAAATAAACGACCTTATACAAGTGTGAGCTGAATGAATGGCTTTTGATTTAACACCCTGTGAAGAGTTAGTGCTCACAGTAATTGAAATATAGATTTTGGAAAGAGATTAAAGTTGAGAATACGAAGAGGATGAGGGTGGTTGACTACAATGTATGTTGCACGGAGGGTCTTAGCCATGAAGATTAAAACTTGGGGAACGAAGAAATGTAGTTCGTCCGAACACTTTTACATAGAAATAGTAATAAAAAATAAATAGGTAAAAAATAAACAAATAGAAAACAAAACAAAAAATTTATGATACATGACTTAAGTTAAACATGTACCTTCACTAAATCGCGAAAAACTGCATACTTACTTTTAAACTGAATTTTTAAAAATGAAAAAGTTTTCTTTAGAATTTTATTTTAGTTTTAATTGAAAGCTAAATGATTAAATTTACTATTTCCAGTAAGCAAAATACTCTGGTTTATTTCAAACTGAAATTATATTGATTGGAATATAAAAATTTGAGATTTTTTTCAATTTTTGAATTTTGCCGCCATTTTTGAGCGATCGACACATTTGTAAACAAAAGTTAATTCTCGGTTTTAAAAAATCTTGTGACACATTATTTTCGGAAAATTAGCAAATTTTAGGTTAATTAATCTGATTAACACAAGTATTACTTATTTATAGCGTGAACTTTAGAATAAAACTATTTCTTAGTCATAGATTTGAACTCTGATCTGTCCGCGCCGTAAATCAAGAACTTGTTGACAGGTACTTGAGTAGAGATAAATAGTGTATGGCGTTTATAAGTGACAAAATTGTACAATTTTTTTCGGGTAAGGGAAGAAACTATGACCTTTTAATTTGCACATAGAAATTACCATAAAAACAAAAACAAACAACCAAAAAAAAAAACATCAAATGCACAAAAAACGTTTAAATTATTTCTAAAATATGGGTGCAGAACGATTTTTTATTAAACTTTTCTATTTTCGATAGGCAATATAATCATTAGTTCTTAACTAAAAAATTTAACTACAACAGTTCTTTAAAGATTTTAAAAATATTTTTAAACAAAAGTAACGTAAGTTGTGCTTAAAAAAACAAAACCAAACAAAAGCAAACAAACAAGAGTCCGGATTTAAATCATCCATTGTTGAAATAAACGTAAAGCGGATATTAACGAAACCCACCACTAGAGAACGATTTTTTTATCTCAAAAATGTCATCCTGTCTATCTACTTAGAAATGTCTAATAGATGGAGTGCCATGTGTGAACACTCATTTATATTTTAAGATATCCTGCAAAAGGCTCGAACTTAAGAATTCTGCGTTTATCAATACCGATTTTTAAAACCTTTGTTGGGTGCGTGTAATAAGTTGCTGGTGTACGATCTAATTAAGGTAGCTGTGACTGAAAGTTATTCCGGGTGTTGGCAGGAATAAGACAAATTTGAAATAAACACGATCGGATGTGCAGTAGATATCGGCTCGGAACGAGAAATCGGGAAGCCGAGTTCGAATCCCAGTTGAATTCCTTGCATTCACTTACGCACAAATGCCCTTAGGAAAGAGATTAATTCATCTCTTCCCTCCAGTTATGGGTTAAATACCAGAACAGATTGGGTTCTATAGCCTTGGCTGGCAATCAGTCTACCGCAGAAAGTAATGGCAACCTACTGCAGGATTATCTTCTGCACAGTCAGTCATGTCTCTTTCGAGACATGATCGTACCAGCGTGTATCACGTATGGCCCTTAAACGACTGACTGAATTTTGTGTAATGTATTAAAATTAAACAAGCGAATTTAGAATGAAGCCCAATACCAGGATATTTTCTATAACAAATAATTTATTTGATGAATCTACAGTACACCTTGTGGTGTGTTTAATAAAAGCCTTGAGAAGAAGAGAAAAGTTCACGCATACACAATGAGGTGTGTTTAATAAAAGCCTTGAGAAGAAGGTAAAGTTCACTCACATAATTTGAGGTGAGTTTAATAAAACTCTTGAGAAAAAAGGAAAATCGTTACTTAACTTTGTGGAAGCGGGAAATATCGATTCAATTGTTGAGTTTTTATATATATATATATATATATATATATATATATATATATATATATACGAGAAAAAATCGCAAGATCGCCAAGACCTACCGCGGTTTCGCACAACGGCCCTGACGAGCCGTTGTGTGAAACCGCGGTAGGTCTTGGCGATCTTGCGATTTTTTCTCGTGTGTTTTTTCTCTACGTCACTGCCTCTTGGTTAATCCTTTTTGGTTAGTTTTGTATCGAGCACTTTTCTTTCTTTGTGGTTCGTTCCGTTTGAGGGTTTTTTTTTGTTTTTTTTTGTTTTTTTCTTTGCTGTGAAGTACTGTATGTATTGTCGGTGCTCCGCAGTTTTCTTTTTTTTTCCCCTCATTGTCCAAAGCTTTATAGCGGCGGACAATAACGGACTTAGATTCTGCTGGTTATTCATGGTCCTAAAGGATTACTTGTGTAAGATTTTAAGATTTGGATACGTACAGAGTCGATTTTATTATTATTATTATATATATATATATATATATATATATATATATATATATAATCATATCATCCCAAGCAAAGCAGTTTACTGCCACTGGTGCACAGAGGGTTACATAGAAGAAAAGTTATGAGAAAGAGTGACAAGTTATAAGGGGTGTTAGGAAGTGGATAAGGGAAGGATGAGAATACTGATGAGAGTGGACTGAACGGAGAAAGGAGCATGACAGGGAGGTTGCAGGTTAGTGAGATAGGAAATGATTATTGACTACATTTAAATTCTTGGAGATTGTAGCTGTAGGGGAAGCAAGTAAACGGAAGGGAATTCCACAAGCGGGAAGTGCGAGAAAAGAAGCTGATGGAGTAGAATTTGCGTTTACATTTTATTGGTTACACAGTAAAAGGGTGGGACCTAGTTGCTAATCTTGTAGCTCGAGTAAATTCATATATATGGGGCAGCAGTTAGCTAAGTTCATCGGAGCAGAAGCCGTGATCCATGTCTGAGTTCACACAAAACAACATCTCCTTCTGAACCCCTTCTTTTGTTATACAGTGTAACCCTGATATAAGAGAGTTGTCGGGACCGGATAAAGGTTATCTTATATCCGGGTTTAGTCTATTTTATATACATTACCACAGGCTCTAATTTGGGACCAGAGAAAATCTCTCTTATATACAGGTTTCTTTTATATCAGGGTCTCTTATATCCGGGTTATACTGTATTTCATATTTATAGTTTCCAGCTAGATGGTGCTGGCTTAAAAATGAAACCCTTCAGAAATGCAAAGGAAACGCTGTCAGTGTCGAATAATAATTTTTATTTTCCGAATCTTTCAAAACGCTACCGTAAGTTCCACTCGGAGCCTATGCGTAGATGTCTAATTTTAGTTACTCGATTTCTGACTTTGAGAGGAAAACTTCCGGTCAACCCGACACAATTTAATTCATTTTCCAATCTCCCATTTTTATTAAGACACTCCTATTTATTGCATATTGACCATATTGACAAAAATCCTGAACTTGAAGGATTAAGATATCTTGTATTAGGCATCTAAGTGTATTGTCGAAAGATTGAAAATGAGCTTATTGGAAACTAGCAGTATAGCCCGGCGTTGCTCGGGTGTAATGAAAGCTTTAAAACTAATTCATGGTCCTGGAGCTCAGACTCAGCCTAAAGAATATTTGTGTGAAGTTTGGTGAGAATCGGATAAAAATTGTGGATTTGTATAAAGGCATACAGACAGATAAACAGACACACACACAAATATCTTTCCTTTTATATATATATATATATATATATATATATATATATATATATATATATTATCGATTTTCTGCACTATTGTAAGAACTGCAACCTTGAAACTTCTGAATATCTTTTCTTATGTCTTTGTCTATGAGTGTATCAAATTTGATTAAAATCGGACCACTCCTTCTACAACCCGATTTTTTCGATTATCGGTTTTCGATATTTATCGGGGGTACCTCGACATAAAACCTAGCTAAGAACACTCGCAGACGCTTATAGTACAACTGTGTAAATTTTCAAGAAAATCGGCTCAGCCGTTTCGGAGTATATAGGTAACGGGTACACACACACACACACACACACACACACACACACACACACACACACAAAGTTCCATTTATAAATTTTTTTTTTTTTTTTTATAAGCGTTTCACCCCGAGCAAGGCATGTCACTGCCACTACTGTGCAGGGGGCTACGTAGAGTGGAGAAAGGCTGGTTAAATATAGGAAATAACAGAGGGTGGGTGATAGGCGGGTGAGGATACCGAGAATGAGGGTTGGGTAGATGAGAGTGTTGTGAGAATAGTTGGGAGTTAGTGTGATAGGAGGTGTCTATTGACCCTACATTTAAACACCTGGAGATTGTAACTGTCGGGAAAGCAGACTTGTGGAAGGGAGTTCCACAGGCGGGAAGCGCGAGAAAAGAAGCTGTTGGAGTAGAATTTACGGTTACATCTTATTTGTTTAACTGTAAAAGGGTGGGACCTAGTTGCTAATCTAGTATCTCGTGTAAATTCGTGCTTGGGCGGCACCAGTGATCTAAGCTCATCGGAGCAGAAGCCATGAAAGTACTTGTAGAAGAGGCACAGGGAAGCTACATCACGCCGGTGTGAGAGCGGCTGCAGCCGGTCTGCCAAGTCAGTATCAACCACGTTACAGATCCTCCTTTGTATTTTGTCAAGAAGCCCAAGGAGAGCAGCAGGGGCACCCGACCAGATATGGCAGCAATATTCAATACACGGGCGGATGGTAGATTTGTATAAGTTTAGATAAACCTTATTTCCATCACAGTTACATACCCATATATATACCATATTAAAACACGCCCAAACAGACAATATTAGATAATATTACAAATATCTCAAAAAGATTCCACAATACAGTAACCACCGTTTAAATCAGAGTATCTATTGGTTACAAATTGACATCACCATGTGAAATATCTTATTATGATTAGAAATGGTAAACAAGTCACTTACTCTATAGATATAATAAACCCAACGTGCTTGGATTTGCCTAAACGGTACAAAGGGACATATATCTTCAACTAGTACAGGAAGTGTAACAACAAGAGATTGTCTACATAGATATAATAAATCCGTTGTGCTTGGATTTGCCTATAAGAAACGGGACGACGGGACATATATCTGCAACTGGCACAAGTGCAACAACCAGTTTCAACAAACCAAGACACGCAAAAATGTCGCAACGAAATCCGACAGAGGAATTACTTAGCCAATTAAATTTAAAACACATTATACATATTGTTGAAATATTTGTCAATCTGAGGGTGTATATAAGAAATAAACCCTATTTCCAATACCCATATAAATACATATTAAGACATTTTTTTTAATCATTTCACCCCAAGCAAGGCTTTCCACTGCCACTATTGCACAGGGGGTTACATAGGGGAAGGTGAAGAGAAAGAGTGGTTAGATATAGGAAATGTCAGAAGGAGGGTGATAGACGGGTAAGGATATCGAGGCTGAGGGTTGGCAGATGGGAAGAGTGTTTGAGAGAATGGATGCGAGTTAGTGTGTTAGGAGGTGTCTATTGACCTTACATTTAAACTCCTGGAGATCGTAGCTGTCGGGGAAGCAATCATGTGGAAGGGAATTCACCAGGCGGGAAGTGCGAGAAAAGAAGCTGTTGGAGTAGAAACTGCGGTTACATTTTATCGGTTTCACTGTACATATACGAATTTACTTTATTTTCTACCCCCAATAACAGGCAATATTTATAAACATGCCAAAAAGAGATCACAATACAACAAACATCGTTTACACCAAAGTGTTCAGTGCTTAGAAATTAACCACGAAAAACATTTCACCGATCAGGGAAAACTAAAATCTTATTTTTCTCGATAATTTCTTTCGTGAAAAAATTCCTATAAAACACTATAGATTTCAATTTTGAGAGCAGAGATACGATTGTCGCAAAGCCGAGTGAAGATGTGGTTACATAGATACTTCCTTCCAAAAAGCGTGCATCAGCGATTTCAAATGAATCAGCTACAACATCAACAGCTTGGGCTGTCAGTGAATCTTCGCTGACGATTATGTGTCGGCAATTTCAAACGAATCATTTTCAACAACATGAAAGACGGTCAGTGAATCTTCGCTGACGATTATGTGTTTGCAATTTCAAACGAATTCTCTTGAACAACATGAAAGACGGTAAGTGAATCTTCGCTACCGATAAAATTATTTTCTAAGCCGTGGCTTTTTTTCTGTGTGTCAACAGTTTAAAAGCCCTTTTCAACCGTAGCTTTTTGTTATGTGCCAACTACTTAAATGTCTTTTCTAAACTATATAATTTTCTGTGTACCCAGAGACATTAACTTTGACTATTTTCAATACTTTTTGAGTTCATGTAAATATGTTTGTGAACAAAACTGATTTATTTAACAGACATACCCATATTTTCTTTAATTTTCTTTTATTATTGTTTGAATTTTGGACGTTTCGATTTTTAATATTAAAAAACCTGGACGATTGAATTTTCTACAAGTCTTTGCTATGTCCTCTGTGTGGAGAAGAAACGATTGCGTCGAACAAGTTATGTTCCCATTTAAACGAATTTAAAAGCAGTAGTAACTAAAAATCACCTTCCCGAAATGAAGAGAAAAGATTTAATATTCCATCTAATCGGCATGTTCAAGTGGTAATCAAGATAATAATTGATACAATTTGTTTAAGAATGTTTCGCTTTGTTGTCTAATGAAGCAAATAATGTATATTCGACTTTTACAGAATTACTTGAAAAAGATGTATGGATAAGAAATTAAGAACTAAAAACATTTTGGAAAAACCCAAAGCATATTTGCACATCCACAAAAATGGATTCAAATGACTATTCACAAGTCAGTACGAAAAGCAAATCCTGAATCCTGATTGGATTAAAAACATAAAATTTATAATGACGTTATTTCATATCTAAAAGCGAAAATGTTCGCTGGAGCTGGTCACATGACCAGATTTAATTAAGGACATTTTGTGGCCTGTCAACAGAGTCAGATGGGAGCCGCGAGACGGAACAACTAAAATGTAACTTCAACTTCAAATAGACCCGGAGATAAGGTCAGGTCGCACATTGCTCTCTTTCTCCTTATTTCTTTCAACAATTACTACTACGAACAATTTCTTCAACTCTTGATACCATTAACTTTCTCATTAAACACGAACTCTACCCTTAACTTCTTAATAATGTTTCTGATTGAACATTAACTTCTACAACTTGTGTTATTCTTTCCTTTTAATAAATTTCCATTTTAAAATGCTAAACGTATATTTTATTCTTACACAATTCCACACAATTCCACATTCCAACCTGCCGACAACCAACATTATGATGAAAACCTTCTGATGATGATTCTGGATAAAACTTGTAAGCTGTAGGGAGTTCGGTTAAGTCTGACACAAGGCCGAATTAAAGAAAATTCACCAGCTCCCTACGGCTACAGAGAAAAAGACTTCTTTATCATCGAAAGATTTGGTTTAAATCCTGTGTTAACGACATTATCAAAACGCTTGTTGGACGACAAAGCATTAAGAAACAAAAGAAAACTGTAAATATTAGATCCAATAAACTCAATGTATAGAATAAATAAACAAATAAAATAAGCAAGAAAAATTCTCTTTAAATTTAGATGTGAATCGAATAAATTTTAAAAGATTTTTATTTGCATTTCAGCCAAATGCGATCCACCTGTTTCCTCTCAGTGTGTTATGGGTGACGAATAATTATTGGCCCTTTCGTTTCCAAACCCGATAGCATTTCTCTCCGCAAAGCGTAAAGGAATTCTTCCTTTACTTCTCATATGTATTTTTTCAACAAACTTCAGTTTTCATTAATAAGGTCTTCATTATTTCCGGCCAAGTTGGTTCTAAATCAAATCTAGCTTTCGATCTGATTTCTTTCCCACCACATCTCATATTTCGACATTTAATGATTGGCAATAAAAAACAAAACAAAACAACAAAAATAAAAACAAAACAAATCCCTAAAAGAAAGCTCACATGAAATAATTAAGTGTGTATGTGGAGGAATGACTAATTACCAAATTACACACACACACACACACACACACACACATATATATATATTCGCTCATTCCGTAATGAGTTAGAGCACTCTGGCTATTGGCCGTGCATAATGATAATATATACGCTAAAAAGTCTGCCTTCTTCTACCGAGCGCCCATAGCCCAGAGGTAGAATCGCCGACTGACGCCAATTCGGTCGGGTTTCAATCCTGGGTTAAAAGCAATCGGAGTCTAACCGTACTGATGAGCTGTGATACAGCGAAACAGATCTGTCTGCGGATGACTCTCTCTCTCTCTCTCTATCTATCTATATATATATAATACACACTTATATATATATATATATATATATATATATATAATTTTTGATGCCGACGTTTTAACGTGAGTTTTAATAAATGAAAAAGGTTTCTTGAAAGTTTAGCTTGAATTGAAAGCTAAATAATTAAATTTACTATTTCCAGTAAGCAAATTACTCTGGTGTATTTCAAATATAAATTATATTGATTGGAATCTAAAATTTTTAAGACTTTTCATTTTAGCGGTCATTTTTTTTAAAAATTTTGACGGGTTTGTAAACAAAAGTTTATTTTCGGTTTTAAAAATCTTTCAGAAATGAAATATACATCTGTGACGCGTTGTTTATGGAAAATTAGCAAATTTAAAAATAAATTAACCTGATTTGAAACAAGTATTACTTATTTTTAGCATAAAATTTAGTATAAAATATTTCTTAATCATAGAGAGCTGATCTTTTTAACCTGTGAAGTGATTGATGACAGCCAGATATGTGAAATATGACCAAAATTGACATAATTTTCGTTTCGTTTCTGGGTTTTATCTTCCTAGTAATTAAAAAAAAAAATTACAAAATATTTTCAGCAATTATCCATTTATTTTATTAAATTTTAGTTACTTTAGCTTTATAGTCTTACGTTTGAAGATGCTTCCTGAAAAAATAAAATCTAAAATAAAAAATTTTCTTAAATTAATTTAAAAATTTAATAACTGAGATAAAAATGAAATTATATGTCATGATAGTTAATTGACATACGTGATACACGCTTGGGCGATCATGTCTCTGCCATAACATGAGTAAGCAGAAGATCATGGTAGAGGTAACTCAATAATTTATGAAATGTTATGGTATTCTTATATTAAGCGTATGGTGGCAGAACAAGGAGGTTTAGGAAACAAATAATTGTATTAACGGAAAAAAGAACAGAGTGGTAAATCGATGTGAATGCCTCTCATTAAAAGAAAGAGGTAAGTAGAATCATAACATTTATCCGCGGAGGCGTACGGTAGGAGAGGGAGGGTGAGTTGTGATTTACTGAGGCGATGACCTTTATCGAGTGCTTTTTGGAGATATGAGGTCCGTCGAGGTGAGTGTTGTAAATAGTGGCTTGTCTGCCGAGACCGACTGCCGAAGAAGTCCCATTGATGGTATTTTTTTCGTAGGCTCAGATCGGCTTCAATTTTTCTTTGTTTCTTTAGGCGGAAGTGGGTGCTATTGGTAAAAATTCTGGATTGTATTTTTCTTTCGGTATGTAAGTGAAACAGAAGCTATGTGCAGTGCCTATGCACAGTTAACAAAGTTTTTAATTCAGCCTTGGGTTCCGGAGTGTTCACATTTGGCCAGTGGTGAAAATTTATGGAACACGAATTAGAAGATCCGGTTTTTAGAAGATTATAATAGCTCTCCTAGTTCTTATTCTGATTCACGGATGGGTTGTGTGATGTATGTATAGTATTTTTTTGTTTTGTTTTTTTATTGCATAATGAAATTTTAAAAATGTTTTGGTAGCTAACCTCATGTTCGTCATTTGGGGTTTATTCTTTGGAATATCAGGAGGGATGACTGTGCGAGATCACAAGATCTGTGGTTCTCATTGTTTACATGGTTGTTAGACAAAGGATGAGGTGCCGTGTTGGGTGTCGTTTGGAGAGTCTGTAGAGGAGGGGGAGAGTTCGTATAAACAAGGTGGTCAAGCCAAGGTACAAGGTGACGTACGTGAGCGAGATGGACCAACTAGTTTTGCTAAGATCGTTTGCAATTAGGAGCACCATGTCGTTCATTTTGATGACTTCGTAACTACCTGTCCAAGCTAGATGTGATATATGGGCTGCGACTGATTGAGGTCTGTGGAGTAAGACATTGTCTTCGACTTGATTCGGGTCTTTATAGATTATCCGATTTAGCTGTTTGTTCGTCTTGTGGTCAGCCTCATTGTTTGCTAGAGCAACATGTTGGTGAATTTGTTGCAGCAAAGCATTTATCAGCATGCCATAAGCACCATTATAATCGTTGGAAATGTTCCGGTTGGGGAGTTTGGGCAAACTGATGTTGGGGTGCCGACCAGGAATCTAATATTCACAGGACGGATAGAAGGAAAGAGACAGGCAAAAGCAGCACAAAACATACTCGATGGTCTTGAGCAAGTGGATGGTGGAATGGTGTTTGGGAGATATCAAAAGGAAAAATGTTAGAAATGACAAGGCATAGGGGCAAGTGGAAGTCCATTACCACCAACGTCCAGAAGGGACATGTCACATAAAGAAGAAAAAGAAGAAGATTTATAAATCTGCCATTCATTCTTGATTTGAATATTGATGCCACATCTTGTCTGGAGCTCCTGCTGTATATTTAGAGATTCTTGAGGACATCCAAAGAAGAATCTGCAATGTTGTTGGTTCTGACCTGGCATTTCAGCTTTAGTCATTTTCCCATCACCACAACATAGCTTCCCTGGGACTTTTCTATAAATAATTTCATGGTAATTGTTTTGATGAACTTTCCTTCATTGTATGTAGACTTTATGAATTTAAGTGCAGTACTAGGTTTCATCAATTTACAGTTAAATTGGTTAGATGTGACTGTAAGTTCTATGTTGGCAGTTTCTTCTATTGCACTTCTCGCTTGTGGAACTCTTCCATCTTGCTTCCCAGTCAACTTTGTTCTTCAGAAATCCAAATGTAATATTTGTTTATATTTCTGAGATGAGGTAGTATTTACAGTATTCACATTATTCGGACTATTGTCCTCATATTTGTTGCCATTTGTATGATGTTTCTGCCATTGTACGCTCTGACCTTCTACAGGTGCGAGGAATTTTGAACTGAACCCTTAAGGACACAGTGGATATAGACGTTGGTTAATTTCTGTGACTTGATTTAAAGAGTTGTAAGTTCAATATCAGGCTACAGCAGTGGTGAACAAATAATTTGCAGGGTTAGAGGGAGATAACTCATGACTTCCAATCGAGGTGTTGTTCATATACCCCAGTGATTGTAATAAAGGGTTTGATTCGAAATTCCTAGCACCTGAAGAAGACACCATTTGTACAACAGCTGAAACGTTGTACAAATGGCAACAAAGATGAGGACAATAGTCCGAATAATGTAAATACTCCAAATGCAATATCAGTTTTAATTTTTTGTCTTCATACGTGTAATCACTGATATGCTGCAATTGTGCACCAAAATTGTGCACTGAATTGTGGCCGTTTCCCAGCTCAAGCGATCTTCAGCTCATACTTGAGAGGTAAAACTGACAGTCACCATGCAGTGTTTAGTCTTTATGTCCACACTGTACCTCAACAAATGCCCATCACTAATATTGAGCAGGCCCAGCCTCGATATGGTAGTAGTACGTACACTACATTTGACCTGCTGTAAAATTTTATAACAGTTAAATAATTATAAAGTTTCAAATTTTTGTTTTGAAATTTTTATTAACTGTGAGGAGGAAAAAAATAAAATTTGTTTGTTTTTGATTAGCAGCATATCAACCCATAATGGCTATTTAATGCTAAAATCTAAATATTTTGATTGGTTTGGTTGGGTGATTTTGTTTAGCAGCATATCAACCCTCATGGGTTATTTAATGCTGAAATCTAAATATTTTGATTGGTTTGGTTGGGTGATTTTGTTTAGCAGCATATCAACCCTCATGGGTTATTTAATGCTGAAATCTAAATATTTTGATTGGTTTGGTTGGGTGATTTTGTTTAGCAGCATATCAACCCTCATGGGTTATTTAATGCTGAAATCTAAATATTTTGATTGGTTTGGTTGGGTGATTTTGTTTAGCAGCATATCAACCCTCATGGGTTATTTAATCCTGAAATCTAAATATTTTGATTGGTTTGGTTGGTTGATTTTGTTTAGCAGCATATCAACCCTTTTGGGCTATTTAATGCTGAAATCTAAATATTTTGATTGGTTTGGTTGGGTGATTTTGTTTAGCAGCATATCAACACTTATGGGTTATTTAATGCTGAAATCTAAATATTTTGATTGGTTTGGTTGGGTGATTTTGTTTAGCAGCATATCAACCCTTATGGGTTATTTAATGCTGAAATCTAAATATTTTGATTGGTTTGGTTGGGTGATTTTGTTTAGCAGCATATCAACCCTCATGGGTTATTTAATGCTGAAATCTAAATATTTTGATTGGTTTGGTTGGGTGATTTTGTTTAGCAGCATATCAACCCTTATGGGTTATTTAATGCTGAAATCTAAATATTTTGATTGGTTTGGTTGGGTGATTTTGTTTAGCAGCATATCAACCCTTATGGGTTATTTAATGCTGAAATCTAAATATTTGATTGGTTTGGTTGGGTGATTTTGTTTAGCAGCATATCAACCCTTATGGGTTATTTAATGCTGAAATCTAAATATTTTGATTGGTTTTGGTTGGGTGATTTTGTTTAGCAGCATATCAACCCTTATGGGTTATTTAATGCTGAAATCTAAATTTTTGATTGGTTTGGTTGGGTGATTTTGTTTAGCAGCATATCAACCCTTATGGGTTATTTAATGCTGAAATCTAAATATTTTGATTGGTTTGGTTGGGTGATTTTGTTTAGCAGCATATCAACCCTTATGGGTTATTTAATGCTGAAATCTAAATATTTTGATTGGTTTGGTTGGGTGATTTTGTTTAGCAGCATATCAACCCTTATGGGTTATTTAATGCTGAAATCTAAATATTTTGATTGGTTTGGTTGGGTGATTTTGTTTAGCAGCATATCAACCCTTATGGGTTATTTAATGCTGAAATCTAAATATTTTGATTGGTTTGGTTGGGTGATTTTGTTTAGCAGCATATCAACCCTCATGGGTTATTTAATCCTGAAATCTAAATATTTTGATTGGTTTGGTTGGTTGATTTTGTTTAGCAGCATATCAACCCTTTTGGGCTATTTAATGCTGAAATCTAAATATTTTGATTGGTTTGGTTGGGTGATTTTGTTTAGCAGCATATCAACACTTATGGGTTATTTAATGCTGAAATCTAAATATTTTGATTGGTTTGGTTGGGTGATTTTGTTTAGCATATCAACCCCTTATGGGTTATTTAATGCTGAAATCTAAATATTTTGATTGGTTTGGTTGGGTGATTTTGTTTAGCAGCATATCAACCCTCATGGGTTATTTAATGCTGAAATCTAAATATTTTGATTGGTTTGGTTGGGTGATTTTGTTTAGCAGCATATCAACCCTTATGGGTTATTTAATGCTGAAATCTAAATATTTTGATTGGTTTGGTTGGGTGATTTTGTTTAGCAACCTTATCAACCCTTATGGGTTATTTAATGCTGAAATCTAAATATTTTGATTGGTTTAGTTGGAGTGATTTTTGTTTAGCAGCATATCAACCCTCATGGGTTATTTAATCCTGAAATCTAAATATTTTGATTGGTTTGGTTGGTTGATTTTGTTTAATAAGCATATCAACCCTTTTGGGCTATTTAATGCTGAAATCTAAATATTTTGATTGGTTTGGTTGGGTGATTTTGTTTAGCAGCATATCAACACTTATGGAGTTATTTAATGCTGAAATCTAAATATTTTGATTGGTTTGGTTGGGTGATTTTGTTTAGCAGCATATCAACCCTTATGGGATTATTTAATGCTGAAATCTAAATATTTTGATTGGTTTGGTTGGGTGATTTTGTTTAGCAGCATATCAACCCTCATGGGTTATTTAATGCTGAAATCTAAATATTTTGATTGGTTTGGTTGGGTGATTTTGTTTAGCAGCATATCAACCCTCATGGGTTATTTAATGCTGAAATCTAAATATTTTGATTGGTTTGGTTGGTTGATTTTGTTTAGCAGCATATCAACCCTTTTGGGCTATTTAATGCTGAAATCTAAATATTTTGATTGGTTTGGTTGGTTGATTTTGTTTAGCAGCATATCAACCCTTTTGGGCTATTTAATGCTGAAATCTAAATATTTTGATTGGTTTGGTTGGGTGATTTTGTTTAGCAGCATATCAACCCTTATGGGTTATTTAATGCTGAAATCTAAATATTTTGATTGGTTTGGTTGGGTGATTTTGTTTAGCAGCATATCAACCCTCATGATTTATTTAATGCTGAAATCTAAATATTTTGATTGGTTTGGTTGGGTGATTTTGTTTAGCAGCATATCAACCCTCATGGGTTATTTAATGCTGAAATCTAAATATTTTGATTGGTTTGGTTGGGTGATTTTGTTTAGCAGCATATCAACCTCATGGGTTGTTAATGCTGAAATCTAAATATTTTGATTGGTTTGGTTGGGTGATTTTGTTTAGCAGCATATCAGCCCTTATGGGTTATTTAATGCTGAAATCTAAATATTTTGATTGGTTTGGTTGGGTGATTTTGTTTAGCAGCATATCAACCCTTATGGGTTATTTAATGCTGAAATCTAAATATTTTGATTGGTTTGGTTGGGTGATTTTTTGTTTAGCAGCATATCAACCCTTATGGGTTATTTAATGCTGAAATCTAAATATTTTGATTGGTTTGGTTGGGTGATTTTGTTTAGCAGCATATCAACCCTTATGGGTTATTTAATGCTGAAATCTAAATATTTTGATTGGTTTGGTTGGGTGATTTTGTTTAGCAGCATATCAACCCTTATGGGTTATTTAATGCTGAAATCTAAATATTTTGATTGGTTTGGTTGGGTGATTTTGTTTAGCAGCATATCAACCCTTATGGGTTATTTAATGCTGAAATCTAAATATTTTGATTGGTTTGGTTGGGTGATTTTGTTTAGCAACATATCAACCCTTATGGGTTATTTAATGCTGAAATCTAAATATTTTGATTGGTTTGGTTGGGTGATTTTGTTTTAGCAGCATATCAACCCTTATGGGTTGTTAATGCTGAAATCTAAATATTTTGATTGGTTTGGTTGGGTGATTTTGTTTAGCAGCATATCAACCCTTATGGGTTATTTAATGCTGAAATCTAAATATTTTGATTGGTTTGGTTGGGTGATTTTGTTTAGCAGCATATCAACCCTTATGGGTTATTTAATGTGAAATCTAAATATTTTGATTGGTTTGGTTGGGTGATTTTGTTTAGCAGCATATCAACCCATATGGGTTATTTAATGCTGAAATCTAAATATTTTGATTGGTTTGGTTGGGTGATTTTTGTTGTAGCATATCAACCCTTATGGGTTATTTAATGCTTTGAAATCTAAATATTTTGATTGGTTTGGTTGGGTGATTTTGTTTAGCAGCATATCAACCCTTGTAAGTTCTTAATGCTGAAATCTAAATATTTTGATTGGTTTGGTTGGGTGATTTTGTTTAGCAGCATATCAGCATATGGGTTATTTAATGCTGAAATCTAAATATTTTGATTGGTTTGGTTGGGTGATTTTGTTTAGCAGCATATCAACCCTTATGGGTTATTTAATGCTGAAATCTAAATATTTTGATTGGTTTGGTTGGGTGATTTTGTTTAGCAGCATATCAGCGCCCATGGGTTATTTAATGCTGAAATCTAAATATTTTGATTGGTTTGGTTGGGTGATTTTGTTTAGCAGCATATCAACCCTTATGGGTTATTTAATGCTGAAATCTAAATATTTTGATTGGTTTGGTTGTTTGATTTTGTTTAGCAGCATATCAACCCTTATGGGTTATTTAATGCTGAAATCTAAATATTTTGATTGGTTTGGTTGGGTGATTTTGTTTAGCAGCATATCAACCCTTATGGGTTATTTAATGCTGAAATCTAAATATTTTGATTGGTTTGGTTGGGTGATTTTGTTTAGCAGCATATCAGCCTTATGGGTTATTTAATGCTGAAATCTAAATATTTTGATTGGTTTGGTTGGGTGATTTTGTTTAGCAGCATATCAACCCTTATGGGTTATTTAATGCTGAAATCTAAATATTTTGATTGGTTTGGTTGGGTGATTTTGTTTAGCAGCATATCAACCCTTATGGGTTATTTAATGCTGAAATCTAAATATTTTGATTGGTTTGGTTGGGTGATTTTTGTTTAGCAGCATATCAACCCTTATGGGTTATTTAATGCTGAAATCTAAATATTTTGATTGGTTTTGGTTGGGTGATTTTGTTTAGCAGCATATCAACCCTTATGGGTTATTTAATGCTGAAATCTAAATATTTTGATTGGTTTGGTTGGGTGATTTTTGTTTGTAGCATATCAGCCCTTATGGGTTATTTAATGCTGAAATCTAAATATTTTGATTGGTTTGGTTGGGTGATTTTGTTTAGCAGCATATCAGCCCTTATGGGTTATTTAATGCTGAAATCTAAATATTTTGATTGGTTTGGTTGGGTGATTTTGTTTAGCAGCATATCAACCCTTATGGGTTATTTAATGCTGAAATCTAAATATTTTGATTGGTTTGGTTGGGTGATTTTGTTTAGCAGCATATCAACCCTTATGAGTTATTTAATGCTGAAATCTAAATATTTTGATTGGTTTGGTTGGGTGATTTTGTTTAGCAGCATATCAACCCTTATGGGTTATTTAATGCTGAAATCTAAATATTTTGATTGGTTTGGTTGGGTGATTTTGTTTAGCAGCATATCAACCCTTATGGGTTATTTAATGCTGAAATCTAAATATTTTGATTGGTTTGGTTGGGTGATTTTGTTTAGCAGCATATCAACCCTTATGGGTTATTTAATGCTGAAATCTAAATATTTTGATTGGTTTGGTTGGGTGATTTTGTTTAGCAGCATATCAACCCTCATGGGTTATTTAATGCTGAAATCTAAATTTTTTGAAAATTTCGTCCTGATTAAATTGTAATTACTTAGCAGTATTTTTTCCCAAATAATCTTACAAAATCAAACAAGGAATGAAAATTTGTTTTTCTAAAGATCTGGACATCATTCATAGCAAAATGCCATGTCTTAAATTTAACTATAAAATGTCAGTCAGTTAAGTGCCATATGTGATATATATATATTTGTGTGTGTGTGTTTATATGCTTATGTGCTTGGGCGATCATGTCTCGAAAGAGACTTGACTGACAGGGCAGAAGATTTTCCGCAGTAGGTTGCCATTACTTTCTGTGGTAGACTGCTTGCCAACCAAGGCTATAGAACCTAATCTATCCTGCTATTTAATCCATAGGTGGAGGGAGAATCGCAGGATTCATACTTTTCCCAAAGGGTATTTGTGCATAAGTGATTGCAATGACTTCAATTGGAATTTAAACTTGGCTCTCCGATTTTTTGTTCCAAGCCGATATCCACTGCACCACAAACGCACATAAAATGTACTGATTGTTATTTTGCTATAGAAATGCATTTTTGCAATTTTAGAGTTTCCTCGTGTTTTGATTGTTGTTGTTGATGGGGAGTGGGGGAACTATTTGCCCATATTTGGGACCCTCACAGGTGCTACCCCTGAAAAGAAAAAACAAAATATTGCAAATTAAAGATTAAAGTGCTACATGCATTTTGTAAGTTTCACTAATAAGAATATATATATATATATATATATATATATAAGTCTCTTTCTCTCTCTCTCTCTCTCTCTCTCTATATATATATATATATATAGATAGATAGATAGATAGATAGATATACAGACAATGCAATAGTTTTGGATGATTGCTGCTATTTAATATTTTTATGTGCATTGATTGTTTTTGATTTTGTTGACTGTACAGTACAGTAGGGTCAGTTGGATACCATCTGGGATAAAAAAAAGCACTATTGTAACAATATTTAGCAGAATGGAAGTAATTAATTTTATTAATTATTTATAAACTATAATTGGAAAATTTTTTAAACAGAAGAAATTACTATTATAGATCAGAAGGAAACGTACTAAAAGATTTTTTTATTCTCCGAATATGAGTGAAGGTAAAAGAAACAAAAGGCAACAAGTTTTGTTTTATTTGTTGTTATTCTAAACCTGAGAAGGAAAGAAGAGAAAGAAAAGAAAGAAAAAAGAAATTCGTTTTTTTTATTTCCAAGGTTAGATAAAACACAGAACAATAGACATTGATAATTTGATTAAAAATGTAAAAACAATCCAGATGTCCTAGCCAAGGTTGACACTGGAAAATTAAGAGAACCAAGCCCACCCACGAAAGGTGACAAGTGAAATGAAGAAATTGTCTGGCTAGCATGAATTAGGAGAAAGAAATTGATAACAAAATACCTTTCTGTCATCAACGGAAAGCTCTAAAAATATCTGTGACTGAAAATGCAGATATTGGAAACACAGATGTGAAAATTCTTATCTCAGTGACAATGTAAACAGACACGCTGTCTGTTTGTTCCAGGCAAAAAGAGAAAAGTTTAGTCATACAAGCTTTATGATAAGTTCAAAAGGTTAATAGTGATTTATTAAAAATCCTCAAAATTATTTTGTGAGAAAGAAAATTCGCTGGATAAGTCCAGCCCAGAAAAGGGGTATGGGAAGATGACGTCATAAGACAGTGGGGTATCTCATTGGTCCCGTGAACCAGCGCCTTGAAAGGGGGAGATGACCAGCAATTGACGTCATGGAAATAAGACTAATCCCATTGGATAAACCAAAAGCAACAACAAGTAGCAGCTAACCTCAGCATTCTATTGGTTGCCGAGATAAGGGGTTAGACACCCAGCATCCGTCATACCCACACCATGGCATGGGCATAAATACAGGGTCCTGAGGGACCAAAGTGAGTTGCAGTTGTAGTTCAAGATCCTAGCCCAGAGAGATAATTGCCACGCAGTTGGGTGCCAACCACAGAAAAATCGCCGCCTGCCAAAGACAGTTTCCAGCTAAAGAAGTAAAGAGACAGAGAGATAATTGCCATGCCATTGGGTGCCAACCGTAGAGAAGCCTGTCGCCAATCAACCAACCAGAGTGAAAGACAGACACGAAGAGATTTTGCAAAGTTTGAGATTGAGAACTGAACAGAGTTAACGAAAGAGCAGAGTGATCCAGCCCGGAACAAGAAATCCACATCGATTCCGATTCCAAAGATGAACCGCGCTAACCTACACATAACCCAGCACTTCAGCAATTTCTGCAACATTCCGGAGAAAAAGAAACAAAATCGACTACATTTAATGTGAACTTAGAACTCTGTTCAGAGCAAAGCGCTGTGGCTAGCCAGATTTCTTGATTATTGCTTAGGAGGATAACTTGATTTACTTAAGAGACTTCCGTTTCATTACCAGCTTGATAGGAGCAGGGATTGGGAATTATCCAAATGACTATTATGTGAATTATTTTCTGTATTATGGGATACATATTTTTTTTATTAAAATAAGCATCAGGAAAACACAATAGAACATTCTAGAAAAATTGGATCAAAACAGCAGTAGAATTTAGATTACATTTTTATATTTCTCAACCAATCAGCTAAAAACTTAGAATAAGAACATTCTAGAAAAATAAGCTTGGAAGTAAATTAACACAAAAATATTTAGGCCCCAAAACAAAAAGGTAAAATAATAAATCTGATTGGTCAGTAAATGTTTTCACACCCTAATGTTAGGAAGCTTAGTTGATCCCCTATTAATGTATATAATACACACAGTGTTAGAAAAAAGTCAGTCACCAAGCAGTAACCAAGCAGGCCATTAAGTCCGCATGACACCGTATACTTTGCCGGCCATGTCATTTCTTCCATGCCAAAAATTCGTGACCTCGCTCCAAGGACCTTAAAAGAAAAGCCGACGAAACTTTCTTTCAACAACGCGACACGCTGCCGCCAACTGAATGTAAGTAGGAAAGGCTTATTTACAGACTTTGCTAATGCAAACTCATACACGTTTTTGGACAAAAATTAACTTCTTGCCAAGTTTATATTTCTCAAAAAGGCAATTTTAGAATCATGTATTTTGTTGGTTTCTACATACCATTTTTTTTCGTCACATAATAAATTGTTTGTTGCTGAATGTCCGTTGTAAATTATTCCTTCACTTTGCGCGATTGCAAAATAGAGTGTTGTATTTGTGGGGGAAATAATCAACATACAACCCAGCAAATAACAAATCCCCCACAGTATACAAAGACTTTCTTTTATAACACTTCAGATGTCAGTCCATTTATTTATTTTTTTTTTTTGTGCCATATCTCTTTCTTTTATTATCCAATTGTGTGCATGCTTCCCGGTTTGGTTTAGTTCGGCAGAGAGACAGCTAGTGGAAAACTCACGTGACTGCCTCATGATCAATCGACACAATGTGGGACAAGGGAGAACATCGTGAACAGAGTCAATCTACAACCAGCTACCTAGATCGAAACCAACAGCGACCGACCCGGCGTAGTGTCATACTATGACACATTCTCTCCACCAGAAATTTGGAAACGGCATACTGTACTGCTTGGCATTCACACCGTAAGCTCCAATACAAACATTGCATAGTATTTGGGCGTCAATCTAAGCACAGTAAGGACAGTGAGACGAGCTTAATGGTGATCACAAAGCCGGGGGCAGCTCAGGAAATACACTCTGATTGTTCTGATAAAAGAAAACAACTCCTGAATTTGTTAATGAGGGCCTGAGACTAAACATGAAGGCCAACATTATGTGCTTTAAGGATGTAGTGCTGCCTGGAGTCAAGAGGGTGGCTGCTGGAAGACACTATGTCTGGCAGCAGGATTCTGCATCAGTCATGGTTATCAGACAATTTCTGCAACCATATCACTCTTTACATCTGGTCACTTAACTTCCCAGACTACAACCCCCTTGAAAAATTTCAAACAACTTGTAACACCAAAGATGAACTGAAGATAAGGATTAGGGCAGCATTCACCAACTTAAACAAGGAGACTGTCTAGAGGAGTTGCAAGAGATTCCAAAATCGTCTGGAAGCTGTATTTGAAGTCAATGGCGATTTCATTGAATAGATTTAATCTTTAGTATCTCAAAATATTTTTGCGTAATTTTCGTAAATGTATCTGTTAAAATGAGATGTCAGCATTATTTTTGCATAATTTAGATGACAATTTATCAATTGTACCCAATATATATATATATATATATATATATAAAAACACACACATATATATACATATGTATACATAAACATATATAAACACACACACAGGTTGAGTACTCTTTACCTGAACCACAGCAACAAAATGTTTATTCATGGATTTTACTTACCAAGTGTTTTAATGCTCAGTAAAAATATTAAGAAATTCCTGTATTTACATATATTTTTCTAAGTCGTGATTGTGTTTTGTTCATATATATATATATATATATATATATATATATATATACACACACACATATATATACAGAAAGTATAAAACATCTTTATGTGAAATTTTAATTTAACCACCTAAAAATCCATGTGATCATTATATGAATAGCATCATTATCTGAAATGTACATAAAGTTTATTAAATCTTATATAAAACTACTTTCAGGGTATGTTATTTGCATAAAACTACCTTCTGGGTAATAAGCTATGTTATGAAATGTAAAGGGATACTGTGTTTATGCTTGGGTTCCATTCCCAATCTGACCCATTTTATAGATGCTATATACAAATAGCCTGTATTCTAAAATCTGAAAATCAAAGCACTTCTGCTCCCAAGAATTTTAGATAAAGGATTCTCAACCTGTATAATAAGAAAAAAAAAGAAAAAAGAAAAAAAGAAAAAAAACAAACAAACAAAAAGAAAAGCAAACAAAAAGAAAAACAAACTTCATTTTTATTTTTTTACTTTTTAATCATTAAAATGCGAAGAAGCAATGTTGTTCCCAGATAACAAATAACATTAGCGGACGGTGAGGTAAACTTCAGCAGAAAGCATGTCCAGTATTCTGTTATCGAGAGTGAGTTTCCTATAACCTCAGCATAGGGTTTTCATTTAACAGGTCTACAGATTTGGTGTTTGCAGAGGAAACAATATTTTCCTCAGCAGTTTGGGAGTGCCTTTAAAAAAAGAAAAAAAAAAGAAGCCTGTGCATTTGCATTTTCAGTGTTTAGGCAAGTATGGTGAATAAACAAGTCAGTCAGCAGTGTCAAAAGAGAAAAAAATTCAGAGAGCAGAACGGGGAGAACAAGAGCAGTGAAAAGAACAATACTGAAGTTTGTGAGGTGGCAATGCAGATTTTTGTTTATTTTCTTTAATGAATAATAATAAAAAAAAAAGTACATATATAAAATAAATTTTAAGCCTCTTTTAACTGGGTAATGTAAAGGACATGATTTCATGTATGATACATCTGCATGAGAAATGTTATTAGAGTGAATAGAAAAATAAAGAGCGAGAGGGAGAGAGAAACAAAATTCTTTTTTCTTTTCTAAAAAGAAAATTTAAGAAAGAGAACACAGAAAATACAGGAAAAAAAGAAGGGTAGGGAAAAAAAAACAAACTCCCACATTATGCCCAACACCAAACTTATCCCGAAACTGTCTCTCCACTCAACATTATGCAAAGGGAAAGCAACCTTTCCATCCGGATTAGTTACGCCATATATAGTCTTTTGAGAAAAAAAAAAATTAAAAAAAAATAAAATTTGAGTTGCTTTTTTTTTTTCCTTTGGAACATAAAAAACAAGGGATTCTGTAGATTCGTCTTGGCACAGTGACAAAGTTCCCGTTCTTTAGGCACAAACTTTGGGTAAAATCTGGGAAGCAAGATAAAATGCTGTAAAGGGGTGGGGAGGTTGGAATAGTCAAAACAAAACTACTCAGCAAGTAAAAAGGGAGAATAATGATGGAATGGAATAATAAAGATGGAATAACGAAAACATTGGGAGACCGTGCAATGGAAATTGAACAAGTAAGAGATTGCTTTAATACGCATGACACATACCTGACCAATAAGAAGTAATGCTAAATCATAACATACTAGTATTGCCTTTGTTTTTTTCATTTTTCTCTTGATAAGAAACTTTAATAAAAGTCAAACATATTAGATTGTTCTTATTATATATATGTATTTCACAAGACCAACTAAACTCTTTGTAATATCAAAGATGGACTGAAGTCAAGGATTTTAGCAGCATTAACCAACTGAAACAAAGAGACTGTGAAGAAGAGTTGCAGGAGATTCCAAAGTCATCTAAAGGATGTAGCTCAAGCCAATTTTATTGAATAAATTTGCGTAATGTATCTGTTAAAATGACATTTTTTTTTGCATAAATTAGACAACAATCTATCCATTGCACCATATATATATATATATATATATATATATATATATATATATATTTACATTGTTCAGATTATTGTCCTCATTTTTGTTGCCATATTCATGTTTTGGCCATTGTATGCTCAGGCCTACTTCAGGGGTGGTTAGAATTTTGAGCTGAACACTCAATATACATTGTTCTAGTTCCATATACTATGTCTCTTCCGGATGTTGCAGTTTCAGTTATCTCCCTTTAATTCAACTTAACAAAATTTTGGTTCACCTCTGCTGTAGTCAGTTTGTGAAACTTAAGTCAAGTCACTTTTTTTAATAACCAGAGCTCATAATACAATTTTTCTAAATATTGCACATCCTCAGGGACAATACTTCTTCAAAAATGGTTTTACCTTTGTAGTTTTTTCAAGTGGCATATCAGCCTATGTCATAGTACGCATAAAATTGCGTTGGAAATCACATTGTTGCTTTATACTGATGGTCACAGTTTTTCCAAAAAAGTGAACTTTATACTGATGGTCGCAGCTTTTCCAAAAAAGTGAACTTTTCTAGTGAACTTTTCCTTTGTTGGCATCTATATTTTTTTGTGATTCAGCAATTTTTGATGATCAACAAGTGTATCCCTCTGAATTCAATTTATAGTGTGTTGAGAAAAAATGCAAAATAATTTATTTAGGTACCTCCACAAAAATCGATGAAAAAACAGCATAGTAAAAAGGGAAAAGGTCCCAAACTAAATAAAAACAAAGTTCTATCGGCAAAAAGTTTATATTACCATTAAGAGGATAGAACAAAGCATTTTAAAAATATTTTAAAATTTTTTTAATTATTTCTAACACGTTCAAAATTGTTGTGGAAAGTATTTTTTTTTCTTACGTCAGTGTGATATCCAAACTGCCGCTATTTTATTAAGTAAAAAAAACGTAATTGTTACGCAGTGCACTTTTTTTGGCCGTGAAAGACACATTAATTTGGAAATTCTTGCATAAATCAAATAATGGTTGGATTTTGATGAAAACTTCAGGACTTATTTATAATTGACTGAAATCAATTTTGATTGCATTATTTTTAGAAAATATTGGTAAAAATATTTTTTTTTAAGTACGTTACACCTCCCCCCACCAATTAAATTCCAAAAATGTGTAACAATTCGACTTTGGGCCGCTCTAAAACTAATATAAAAAAATTCAGGAGTCGTTGCAGAATGCTGATTCACTGTTTTTTTTCTTCAATAGTCCCCGTCTTTCTAAAAAGTAGGTCCAAATTGTGAAAAAAATCAAATACCTATGCCAATTTTTATGTGGATAAACTTCGGATTGCTTTTATGAACAATATAAATTAAGCATATCATAGTCTGAAAAGAAAAAAAAAATTTCAATGAATAATTAATTTTTACAATAGTTATTTTCATTTTTTAAAATTTTTTAATTATATATAAAAATTATATATAAAAAGTTTAAGTTATTGTTAAATTTCTTCCTCTAATTGACCGGCTAGGGTATGTAATTAATGCATGAAGACTACAATTACTAATCGAAAATTTAAAAGCTTAATACAAATAATTCACCCCGTCAATTTTTAAAATAATTAAAAACATTTTAATTATGTGCACTTTGATTGCCCGTATCTTTATTTGTACGGGGGGGGGGGGCGTACGTGATATTTATCATTAAAAAGTCACGTGATTCAAGGATTGTCTTCTATTACATAATAAATTACATTCGTATATTTTTGTCGCCTTCAGGGCCCCACTTCTGCTTGTCATTAAATCTATCAACACTTGAGATAAGCTGTCATGCTTGGACTACCTAATCTGATAAAAAATTACAGGGAATATTTCAGAGAGTAAGCAAGCCCAATTGTTTGAAATCAGATAAAGGTAAGTTTTAATTTAAAAAATTGATTTCAATAACGTGTCAGCGACGTATATTTTAATAGCAATGGCAACCTACTGCGTGATAATCTTCTGCCCAGTCATTCATGTCTCTTTCGAGACATGATCGCCCAAAGCGTGTATCGCACATGGCATTTAGCTGACTGACTATAAAATATAAACTACTTATATGTTGATACTACGGTAAATTTAGAAATAAAAAAGGCTGATTTTCACAAAAAACTTTTTCTTGCTATTTTTTCCTATTTGGATTTTATTTTTTAGTAGCAAAAATCTGTTTGCAGTGATTTTCTGTGTTTTCCACTTTCGTGTCAAAGATTTCGGTGTTTTGTTTTCTGCATCACAGAAAATGTGCCAACAGGCTAACCCCTGTCTTAGGGGTTAGCCTATTTATAAGCATAAATATTTTCTACTAAAACAACTTAATTCACATTATTATAATAAAAATAATAAAAGTGTAGAGTAATAAAAGTTCTCTTTAACTTACATAACTTACATAATATGGTGATTTTCTAAGCATAGTCTAGACGCGGCACAAGATCAAAAGTTTGGGGGGTACCCAGTGACGATCGAACTCACTTTTCGCTCATAATTGATCTAGCAAACTTGCTTACCGTTATGCCACTTTGAAGTGCTCCTTATGTTAAAAAAATGTTGTATGATTAAATGGCAACAATAAAAATTATATTTATCAAGAAAGAAATCCAAAACCATTATCACACACTGTAAACAAAACAACTGTTAGTCATGTATGTATTTAAAGTGCTTCGCCAGGCAAAGCGTTAAAAAAAAACACCACACAAAAAGAAGAAATTGTTTATATTAATAATTCAAAGAGACTGGTAATCATAGTTTCGCATACTGGCCAGTTCTTGTGGGCACATGAGGTGGCTGAGCTTTCACTTTGTTACTAGCATTATCCAGGGTAACATTATTAGAATGCACCTATCAGAAGACCCCATCATGTCCCCACCAACTACCAGTATAAGAAGGAAATATGAAGCGTGTTGCAAGTCAAAAGCTGTAAACTATGGCAAAGAACATAATAATAATGTTGGTAAAATTTGCCATAATTTATGGATAAAATGCAGGGATCAGTTTATGTATTGATTATAATAGAGAATCAATCTTCCGAATGTATATCATATAGCACAACAGTCCATGATGGTCACAAAGTAAGGGATTGAAGGTAATATTGACAACGTTCTTGGATATAGAGTATCCTCTTGGCATCTGCTGACCATATCCGTCATAGTATATGGATATAGAGTATCCTTGCCGCATGTAATCTGTTCAATGAAACAACGTCAAAGACCATCACTCTTGAATCAGACACTCTCTAGAATTGCATTTGAACTCCAATACAAAGAAAAATATGGCCTTTTTTATACACGTCACATTGAATATTTTGAGCTTCCTGATTGGTTAAGCCTTCCATTGGTGAACTATAAAATGGGTTGACTCATGGGTGTCAGCACAGTATATAAGTACCAAAGAGTCCAACAAATAGTGCTGCTGCAAAACATTATGGTGTAACAGAAAAGATGATTTGAGACAAGAGAGAAAAAGAAAGCCAATTAAAGTGCAATCCAAGAAAAAGTACAAGAATATCAAGAACAGACCTGCATACTGGCCGTTACTTGAAAATCAGGGTGCATGGGCATCATCAAAATGGTTATGTGCTTTTGCAATTAAGCGGGTTTAATCCAACCCAGATTTCAGCAAAGGATTTAAGGCCACTGCATTTTGGTATGCTAGGTTTATGGAAAGAATAATCTCATACTGAGGCAAAAAAGCAAAATCGCACAAAAATTATAGCACAGACTTCAACAGCAAAACAATTAACATCCATTGATATGTAATACAAGAATGCAAAGGACACGCCTATGCCTTAAGTAACATAGGGAATAAGGATGAAGCCTTTACAAATTTTGATGTGGTTGGAAATAAAAATGTAAACTCAAAACATTGTTAGTTAAAACAACAGGGCTTGAAAAATCAAGTCTCACAATGGAACTCGTATGTACAGCAAATAGGCCAAACTAAAACCAATGATAATCTTTAAAAGAAAAAAAAACAATGCTGAAAATTAAATTCCCTGTTGGAGTTTTTGTACATATCAATGAAAAAAAGTTTGGATGGACGAAGAAGGGATTAAGCCATGATTTGATCAAAAATGGAGAAAGCGACTGTGTGGACATAGTAAACAATTTAGCCTGTTCTTGTCGGAAATGTTCAAGTTTCATTTGACTACCAGCACAAAGAAATGGTTTGTAAAAATAAACTATTACCAATTATTCCTGGTAGATTAACAGCATTGTCACGACCACTGTATGTAAGTGTACCGTGTAGATTAAAGGTAATGGATGAGCGTCTCGCTGCCTTTTATCGATGATGTTGAGCAAAAACAACTGGATGTGTCTCAACAAGCCATTTAAAGTTCACATTCAAGAACAGTGAAACAAGTGGATAGTTTGTGGGAAAAAAGTCGTTCCAGTTTCTGTAATAGCCTACTGAAAATACAGCACCCACTCATGAGGGTAGATTGTGGTACTTAATTGACAATATTTTCCCACCATTTTTTCATTAAAGTTGGAATGGAATGAAAGTATAAGCTTAGTGAATTTATTTAATAAATTTAATATAATGCATTTTGAAATACAACTTAGGAAATGGGGGATCATCTTGTATGGCAAATATAGTTGCAATATTGTGAATGTAGCAACAAAGATGAGGACAATAGTCCAAACAATGTAAATAGTGTAAATAATTACAATACCTCATCTCAGAAAAAATATATCATATTTCTTTTATTGCATACAGCTGACAATTGAAGTTTTATTGAGTTTTTCTAACATCTTAACATTCTTCTGTTTTGTTAGAGATAATATAAAAACTGTCCATTATTTTTATCATCTCAAGTGCTTTTGGCAACTTCCATAGTCACGAAAGTTTACAGCCACTCCTATGTAGCTATAGAAGTGGCAAAAAAATTCTGAACAGTTTTTATATTCCATATTTCCAGCAAAACAGAAAAATGCTGGAAAAACTTGACCCCCCCCCCCAAAAAAAAACAAACAAACAAGCAAAAATTAAATCTTCCTTGTTGGCTGTATTCAATGAAAGATGTTTGAAAGAAAGATTGCTGCTCAAGCATGTGTATATCTGTATAATTATATATATATATATATATATATATATATATATATATATCTGTAAAACTTATTTATCTGTACAACTTAGAGACGAAATAGCCATTTTCAATATGTCATTTTAAGACATGCATTCTCAGCCCTGTTTAAACAAAGAATGAAGAAAAATTCTGAGCCCAGAGGTTTGCACTAGTAAAGGAAGGGCTTGGGGGATATTGGTTTTTATAGGGTTAAGCTAGCAGAATTTTAGTAGTAATTTCTTCTTTGGTAGTGGGATGTATGTGGCTTGACCCTTGAGTTAGTAGTGGTAGGTAGTGGGGAAGTAACTGATTAGCCAAATCTTTTTAAAAAAAAATCCTTATTGTGACTAATTGGAAGAATAGCATAACTATTGCAATTTATACTTATTTTTATGATGACGCATACTAATGATCTCCCTCCCTATATGCACGCACAATGTTTAGGCCAAAATCCATTGTTTAGACAAACTTTATTAACTAGAACTGACAAGGAAACTCATTAAAAGGCTTAAGAGAGTTTCCCCTGGAGTTAAATAAATAGATGTCAGGTGGAAACTTATCAAGGAATTTGCTAAATTCCTGTTTTAGATTCTGATTACTTTTTCTGATTTTTTTTTGGTCATTTTCAAGGTAAGAAAGTAAAAAAACTGGATTCACTGGCGTAAGTGTAGAAAAGAAAAAAATACAATGGTTTCAGCAAGTTCTTTTGTAATTTTCCACCTGACATTAAGTAACATATTCAACCACAGGAAAAAATCTACCAAAAGGTTTAACAGACATTTCCTTTATCCATGTTTTAAATATAGATATGATGCCAATACAGGGTTTAGATAGTAGCCTTTAAAGAAGATTTGACCATTGTTATAGGTTTTAGATTGTTACTTTTATTAAGTCTTAAAATGGAGCAGGTTTTAACCTACCTTGCTGTAGATAAAGAGAGTGATTTAAAAAAAAATGTCATAGAACAGATTGGAATTGGTTAATTCAACCACTCGTTATTTTGTTGTCTGTGCTCATTAAAGCGTTCGTCTATGGACGTGTACGCTTAAAAAAATAATCAATCATTAAATTCTCGTTTCAATTTCTGCAAGTGACAGGATAGCACACTTAAGATTTTTTTACTTTTTTTTAAAAATTTTCATTGAAAATTAAATGTTGAAGAAAAATAAATAAATTAAAAAAATAAGCCAAGAATTTCCAGCACCCGGTCTGTCCACTTGAAACTAAACTTTTGTTTGGACCACCAACACATTTTGCCACCCATATTTTCAAATATTATAAATTTTTTTAAACATTAAGAAACAATCATAATACCTCAGAAGTGACAGTGAGTAAAAAAAAAAAAAAAAAAAAAAAAAAAATGTGTAGAAAAGAACAAAGTACAGTGGCATAAGTGTAGAAAAGAACAAAGTACACTGACATAAGTGTAGAAAAGAAAAAGTACAGATACAAATGTAAAAAAATAAAAAAGTACACTGCCATAAGGGTGTCTTACAACAAAAAAAAAAAAAAAAAATTGCTCCTTCATAAAATTGTGTTCCCGATATTAAAACTGAAATATACTGCATTGCGTGTGTGTATTCCAAATAACTGTTATACCTGATGTCATACTAGATTGTTTCAAACTTATAGCTTCCTAAAGAACACTAGACAAAGGAATTCCGTTCTCCATGTGGACATCATATTGGTTCTTAATAATAACTGATGGTCAAAAAATACTTTTAAAAAAATGAGAACTTTTTCACAACATCAAACATAATACTCAACACCTCGTTCGAAAATTAGAAAAATACAATGAAAAATTAAACAGACAGATCTTAGTTCTTTTTAATCAAACTAGTTTGGATGAATACGTACAAAGAGTTTGTCTCTTTGATAGAGCAGGTTCATGTCGACTTTGAAGTTTCATGAAAACACTGTTATGTCATCTCACTTGTCAGGAAACTTCAAAGTTGGCATGAATCTACTTTATTAAAGAGACAAACTCTTTGTATCTATCAATGCTCTATCTACACTCCGATATCGAGTACTTTACGATAAAATACCTGCTTGCCAAAATACATGTTATCAGTAATAACTACAGAAAAACAACAAACTTGGTGGTAAACATTATTGCAATTAAACAATATATATAAACATCTCAAACACATATATATGTACATGCACACAAAAATACTATTTTGTAATACAATGTAAGATGACAAATGAAGTTGAAATTGTATTGGCTATGATCATTGACAACTAAACAAAAGTGGAAGCAACGAGAAGATGAGATTTTTTTTTTTTATGTGTAGAACCTGTAAACTAATTTCAACTTAGGTTTCTTGCCCTCTCAACTTTAAAGCTAGCTTGGTCTCCTTCCATAAAAATCTAGTCCACCTGTTGATGGTTATATACAGAAAATTTTGGTAGGGGTGTTTTGTCAGCAGTAAAGTTGTTCTTGTAACAAGACCCGAATTCTCAACATTCCTTTTCCTTTTGTGTCCCTAAACCAAATGTAATTGATAGTCATATAAAATAGTAGAATATGCCTCATTATACGTCATAATATTGTATGCGAAAAAAGTCTTTGAGTAAAGCCTGAGGGTCTTGGTAAGGTCATCATTCTTTAATCACTGCAGACCGGTGCAACACAATCACAAAGAGCTGTACCAAATTACAGAAACCATATCACTTCAGGACAACCAACAGCTGCAACAACTAAAATGGATGGCACATGCAAACGTAAGAGAAACTAATGATATAATCAAGACGTTAACGTTCCACACCGCTTCAAATGAAAGGTAATACTGGAAAGAGTGGATTTGTTTTTAAATTGTTTTAAGAGAAAAATTTAAAAAATTTCAACTGAAAGCAGTACTGGCTGTCCAGGCAATGAATGTCAAATATTTCCTTGTTTGATTAAAAGGAATGGTAAAAAAAGGCTTTGAGCAAGTAAATCTTGAGGGTTTTGGCAAAGATCATCTTTGAACATTGTGAACAAATGCTACAGAATTGCAAACAAAGAGCTAAAATAACAGAAACGATATCACTTTAGAACTACCAACTGTTGCAGCATCTGACATGGATAGCACAAGTAATTCGAAGATAAAATCATATCGTAATCAAGATGATGATATTCCACACCACTTTAAATAAAAGGCTAGGAAGGAAATCCCCATTAATACTGGATAGAGCAATGGCAACTACAAGACTTTTGTGAAGAATTGTTTAAAAAAAAAAAATGACCTTATAAATGTCAACTGAAAGCAGTACTGAAGTCAATGAATGCCAAATGTTCCCTTGTAGGAAAATGAGTAATATTATCATTACAAAACAAGTTTGATTAAAAGAAGCAACAAGGTCTGTTTAATTATTTATATTTTAACAATTTTCAAATGAGGTGTTGAGTATTGTGCTTGAAGTTATAGATAAACTATCTGAAGTTTATATTTTATTATTTTTATTCAAGAACTTTCAGCTATTACCATCATTATCAAGAACTGATAATTTTCTAGTTAGAATACCATTGTCTACATCTTGGTATTCTTTGACAAGCTAAAAGAGTCTAGGGTGACATCATGTATCATGGTTATTGAGACCAAGGCGGCACAAAAAGAATATAATTGATTTTATTTTTTCTTATACTATCTGCACATATTAATTATAACATGAACATTTCAAGGTAATGTCTCCTCTGGTGAATGATATTTTATTTAATGTGAGCAGTTTATTTTGTATAATAATAACTTTTAGGGTTTTGAGTCTTTCCTTGCATTGAATGCTCTAGAGGATAGACAGACACAGAGAGAGAGAGAGAGAGAGAGATAGACAGACAGAGAGAGAGATAGACAGAGACACAGACAGATAGAGAAAGAGACACAGACAGATAGACAGATATATAGATAGAGAGAGAGATAGATAGACAGACAGACAGAGAGATAGATAGACAGACAGACAGACAGATATATAGATAGAGAGAGAGATAGATAGACAGACAGACAGACAGATATATAGATAGAGAGAGAGAGATAGATAGACAGACAGACAGACAGATATATAGATAGAGAGAGAGATAGATAGACAGACAGACAGACAGACAGAGAGAGAGATAGATAGACAGACAGACAGACAGACATATAGATAGAGAGATAGATAGACAGACAGACAGACAGATATAGACTAGAGAGAGAGAGATAGATAGACAGACAGACAGACAGATATATAGAGAGAGAGATAGATAGACAGACAGACAGACAGATATATAGAGAGAGAGATAGATAGACAGACAGACAGACATATAGATAGAGAGATAGATAGACAGACAGACAGACAGACACATAGATAGAGAGAGAGATAGATAGACAGACAGACAGACAGACATATAGATAGAGAGAGAGATAGATAGACAGACAGACAGACAGACATATAGATAGAGAGAGAGATAGATAGACAGACAGACAGACAGACATATAGATAGAGAGAGAGATAGATAGACAGACAGACAGACAGACATATAGATAGAGAGAGAGATAGATAGACAGACAGACAGACAGACATATAGATAGAGAGAGAGATAGATAGACAGACAGACAGACAGATATATGAGTGAGAGAGATAGATAGACCAAGACAGACATATAGATAGAGAGAGAGATAGATAGACAGACAGACAGATATATAGATAGAGAGAGATAGATAGATAGACAGACAGATATATAGATAGAGAGAGAGAGAGATAGACAGACAGGCAGATATATAGATAGAGAGAGAGATAGACAGACAGATATATAGATAGAGAGAGAGATAGACAAACAGATATATAGATAGAGAGAGAGACAGACAAACAGATATATAGATAGAGAGAGATAGACAAACAGATATAGATAGAGAGAATAGACAGACAGACAGGCACACACATATTCATGCTCGTACACTCCAGGAGTTTTGACAATTTTTCAAGAGAGACATTCATTTATTTCAGAACAAAACTGTAATCTCTTTAAAAACAGGTCTCTTCTGACTACAATGTTCTTTTCATGGCATCGCAGACACTTCTTTAGCGTAAGCTTCCAACGGGAAAGTAACCAAGTTTTCTTCACAGTTCTTTGTGGTCATCTCCACATCCTCAAAATATCTTGATGATTTCATAAAATTTTGACAAACTTTTGTGTTAATCTCATCAAAAACCCCTTCAGAGAAGCTTTGAGTGTGACAAGAGCACTGGAGTTAGACAGGAAAGGAGGTGTTTTTCTTTGGAGAGGATTAGGATTAGAGTTTTGAAATAAACATTTTGTCGGAAAAATTCTCAAAACTTCAGGAGTGTACCTTGTAGTCATATATATATCATTACTATAAATGTTATATTAGCAAATACATGTGTTTCAGTAGACATCACCAAGTTAAAAAAAGACAAAAAAAAACAAAACAACAGAAATAAAAAAAAAATCAAATTAATGTCTACTGGCCAAGAGAATTGGAAGACAATGTTAATTTAAATTGAAAAACTCTGAAAGTAATGTCTATAAGCTGAGAACACACACACATATATATATATATATATAGCGTTGTGCAAAAGTTGGGACCCATAGACAATTTACTATAGAAATCTTATCATACTTTTGATATAATATAATTATCATATCAAATTTTATTTATTATCTTTTAGACTGTTATCCATAGCAGAAAAGCTAACAATTACCGAAAGAGTAGAAAATGTGCTCCTAAAAACATAAGTGCTAACCTAAGAACTAAGAGTATGTGTCTTCTGTGTAAGAAAATGCTTGAAAGAAAGTGCAATTCAGTTCGAACATTTATTGCAAGCTGTAAGTTGTTATATTGTAAAATGCTTATAGAGTCCAGACTTTTGAACTACCCTTCATTTGTAAACGAGTTATTACGCGACCTTGGTTTCTACCATGTGATGTCTTCAGGCAATTTGCAATAACTGATTTTACTGCTGTTTTTTATTTAAAAACGCTCACATAACGGGAAATTTTTGTAAGCATAATTTTCAAAATTAAAAGAAATTATAACATTTTCATTCATGGTTGTATTAACCTAAAATACCATAAAATACTTATTAGGTTCAAACGATCATAGTTTTAATGTTTTCTAATTTTGAAAATTGAGCATTTGAAAATTCTCTGTTACATGAGCATTCTTAAAAAAAAAAAAAAGAAAAATGCTAAAATCAATTATTGCAAATCACCTGAAGGCACCACATGATAGAAACCTGAGTTGTGTAATAACTCATTTACAAATGAATATTCAAAAAGTTCTGTAATGTAATTGTATTGAACACTTTTTAATACAACTGTATACTGGTCTTATTTTATTATGACCAAAAACTAAGTAATTAAATTTTTTATATATATATATATATATATATATTATAAATTAGAACATGTACAAATTACAAACTACTACAAAATGTACACTTTGTAGTTGTTTGTAATTTGTACATGTTCTAAACTATAATTTTTAATAAATATTCGTAGCTCTATTTCTATATTGAGCACTGTTTTAAATTAATGTTTTGAACTTTAATATTTTCTTCGTTCCTTATTCACTTGTATGTATATATATATATATATATATATATATATATAAAATAAATTCCGATGTTCAAATTCACTGAATGGCCATTTCTACGAGAAATTTCTTGTCATTAGCAACGAATTTATTTAAAAAAAGCAAATAACAAAATCAGTTTTAATATTAATGTAATTAATATTAATTAGGATTGGGTTTTTGGGATTTACCCACCTGCTTTTTCTTTTGGATTAAAGTTATAAAAAAAATATATATATATATATATATATATATGTAGGGTGGTTCAAAAAGAGGTGGAGGGTAGGTGGAATAGGTTTGCGTATCGGTTATATTATTACAATGGTCTTCATTATAACTATGATATAGTTATTATTGTACACAATAAAATATAAATTGTCAATGTAATAAATATATATATATATATATATATATATATATAATTTCAAAATAAATGTTATCATTTACTTTTCACTTACTTTTGGACTACCCAGCATGTATTACATATGCATATTACTTCAAATGTTATTATAGTGGACATTCCTAATTTTTATTTATTAAACAGAGTGTATTACATATAGTATATTGGTCTGCGCATTTGAGAAATCTTAGTAAAGAAAATTTTATCTCAGACAGGGATCAAACTGATATCTCCCTTCATAGAAAGATACCACCATTTGATCTGGTGTGTCTGACTGATAGGCTACAAAAAATATCAGAGTAAGCAAGGTTTGATTTTCTCTAAGAGGGATGCAAGTTTGGTACATGTTGGAGAACACATTTTCCTTACTAAGATTTCTGAAATGTGCAGACTTATAGACATACTGTAATGCACCCTGTTTAATAAAAATAGAGGGCCTATTTCAAATACAAAGTGTACATTATAATAATATTTGAAGTAATATAAATGTAGGATTAAAAATAAATCTATTCATTCTTTAAAAACAGAATATATGTGTGCGTGTGTGTTAAATTGTAATAATGTTTAGTACCAAAATTGCTATTTTTTCAATAGGAAAAATACTGGCGGATAGGCATTTTAGGCAAGCAAATTTTTTTGGTCATTAAGTACTCAATATCAAAATAAGACAGTGCATTGATAAAATTAATGTGAAGAAGCTTGTCACTAAGCTGAGCAGTCATGTTATTCAGTCATGCTGACTTTAGTTTTGTAAAGACATTGCTTTTTAAAAATAATGCATATATATATATATATATAACATAAACAACATAAAATTAGACCAGCAGATGCTAAAAAAATAGAAAAAAGAAAAAGTGGTCAATGCACAATAAAAGTACTGAATATGCAGAGCCAACAATATGTCAAAAACAAACTCTTCACCACTCACTTGCTGACCATGTTTCAAACATTCCAATTTCATAAGGGCCTTTACTGCCTGATGATGAGACCAGTATGGTTGAAATCTGCGTAGCAATTAAGTGGTGAATATTTTGTTCTTTGACACACACACACACACACTTGCAAGTACAGAGTTACAGTATCCAAATGTGTGAGAGGCCATCAGTAGACTTCACAAAAGAAATTTAAATGGCAGGAATTTAAGAATATTTTGAGTTAAAGGCAAAAAAAAAAAAAAAAAATTATTCTTTCCCTCATAAGCACATACATACATACATATATATATATATATATATATATATATATATGCATGTACGTTTTTTTTCAAGGATAGAGATATTAAATTTTGGAGTTAGCACTGGCCAAATATAAGGACAAAAAAGAAATTCAATGTATAACAAATGCTTTAATAAAGCAAGTAAAAGGGGTTAAAAAAAAAAAAAGAAAAGAGAAAAAGCTCGTTGTTGATGGGAAAAGAAGGTCATAGCCTGATTTATCAATTGCTGTCAAATTAAATTTAAAAGCCAGCGTTTTCCAATAACTGATCAGGTTTGTTAAATGCTGCATGCTTAAGGTTAAAAAATGTAACAACGCGATTGGTCGATAGAAGAAAAAGAGATGCTGCCAAATTGGTTGGTTAAGACAAAATAATTCTGGACGGTTTTTGGTTAATGGTAACTCCAATTCTAACATTCTACCCTCCATTTAAAAAAAAAAAAAAAAAAAGTGATAAATAAAAAGAAGAAAAAGAAAATTAAAAAAAATGGTAAAAAGAAAAAAAAGGAAAAAAGAAAAGAAAAATTAATCAGCCTTGTCATTCATTGGGTGGTAGGGGTAAAAGGTCACTATTCATCAGACATTTAAAAAGACCCTACTTCATAGCAAACATATAAACCGCAAATAAACCCGGTGGGAGACCCTCTTGTTTTTTCATTTTGACTATTTTTAATCCAGATTGCTTGATGATTGAAATCAATTCGGATTTTGGACGCGTATAACTACTGTCAGTTTGGTCAAAGTCTCTTTCCTCTGATGTGACATTTTCTTTGACAACAATGAGACCTCCAGGCACAATAGCGGCTTTGCACCGAGCAAAGAAAGCCTTCAGGTCCTCATCAGTCAAATGGCCAAGAACCCACTGGCACCAGATAACATTGTATCGGCCAGACTCAGGGATGAAATCTTGAAGTCCACTGCAAATATACCGATCAACCTTGCTCTTCCGATCCCCAAGGTAGGATTTGGCCTGATTCAAGAATGTCTGGTTAAGCTCCACCATGTCAACCTGGTTAAAAAGGGGAGTAAGGAGATATTTGGTCAGTCGACCAATGCCTGCACCACAGTCGAGAGCTCGGTTGTTGGGAATGTCACCTCCATGTGTCTGAAAGTAGAAAACAAGAGAAAAATAATAAAAAATAAAATGGATACCGTATTTTGGTCTGGAAAGATATATACATATATAAACACAAACTTATAACTATACTTGTTTTAAAAAACCCTTTGTGTATCTATGTCGAAGGAAAAAAATGGTTGTAAAAACAAGAAAGAGCTAAGCACATGAACATCAGCCAAAGGGATTCGGACCAAGTCAGCACGTAGCCCAAAGAAAAAACCCGAGACGAGTCATCAACTAACAAAAAAGCACTCAATACTTAAGCAGAGCCGAATAAGTAAAGTATACTTAGTGAGCCAACAAACCTATCTAGGTTTCACCTAAGCGAATCATTTATGTTTATGAACTTAAATATCTATTCCTATCTTTCTCCTTGATTTTGCATGAGTATATATTCTATAAAGTTTTATATAATTGTGTGATTTAGTGTATACAATCCATGTCTCTTTTTTGTGACTGTCTATTCCTTATTTTTGTGCACGTATATATTTTCGTATAAGATTTGTTTTGTGCATGTGTCATTTATTACTGTGTCTGTATTCTGTTATATGTGTGACCTGATGTAACTGTTCTCAATTTCCTTTTTCACTTTCTCTGTTAAAAACGTTTTTTTTTTAATATTCTGAGTGAATTTATTTATTTTTCAACACATTGAATGAGACGATATAATATTCATTGTCAAAATAGATCTTGATTTATAACCATTTAACTATGTGTTGAGTTTCCCTCTTAATATATGTGTGTGTGGTCCTGACTTGGCATTTTGAATTCAGTCACTTTCCCACAGATGTAATGTAGTTTCCCTGTGCCTTTTCTATAAACATTTTCATAGTGACTGTTTGGATTAACTCTTCATTATGGTACCTAGACTTCATGAATTTAAGTGCAGTACTAGATGGGCAGGAAGGTCTCATGAATTGACATTTGAATTGGCTAGATGTAACTAATTTTCTAAGAAAGTAAAGAATCTTTGTTTTTAAATTTTGGTTGGATAAATAAATAAATAAATAAAAAATCCATTACTTATTTAAAAAATTCCCTTTTTTATGTTTGGATACAAAACTGAGCAGATATGATAATTTTGAGTAATCTATGACAAGAGGGATTTTGCTTATAGCCACTGTTCAGCCCTTGCTAGATTGGCATAGCTTTTTCGTGATGGAATCAGTTAAGGCATGTCAAATCTATCGACAGTGTCCACCTGCCCAGACAGATGCAGGCTCAAATTTTGGTAGATAGTGTATATTTTTCTTTCATAAAATTTCTTGAATAATCAGGCCAGTAAACAAAAATAAATAAATAAATGTACTGTTTAATAAATAAAGTGTCTACCCAAATATGAACATTCACTAAAAATAACCTATGAAGTAATAATTTTTTCTCTCTCTCATATAAGAAAATAAAAATATATGTAAACTTAAAGGGCAGGTTCATGACTTGTTGCCTTTGAGAAAGAAAAATGCTGGTTTATGAATTTAATGAGCCAATTAACCTTGTAAGTATTAAAGATAAACTAAAATGAAGTTGAAATTAGTTGACCCGACAAGTACATAGACAGTGATGCTATGATATCTTTGTCATGTCAGCCACTCTCGTACTTAACCAAAGACTTGTCATCAGTAAGCAGTCATGGTGGGAAACTACTGAAACACAACCCTCACTCGTATTTAGCACAATACATTCTGCTAAGTCAGGCATAAGGTTTTGGGAACAATGCAAATTAACTTACAAGTAATATACAGTTGTTTTATATATGTGTAAAATTTTAGAGAAAATCAGTTCATTGTGTCAGGCGAGAATTTTTCTTGTCAGAATCTACCTTACATACCTATAATTTGCCCATGCTTAGAATATTGCTGCCATATATTGTCCAATACCCCGGATATCTACCTTGAACTCTTTGATAAGATCAAAAGAAGAATCAGCAATATTACTAGTCCTGATCTGGTGACTCGGCTTCAGTCACCTTCCCACCTCTGAAAGTTGCCTATGTGTGCTTTTTTTATAAATACTTTAATGGTAATTGTTCAGATAAGCTCTTCAAACTCCAGTGAAGAAGTGATAAAGAAAACTGAGGCGTATTTTGAGGCCAAAGACAATTCGTTCTACAAAAAAGACACAGAATTGTTAAAGAAGTGTTGGAAAACCAATTTCTAATTCCAGTTGGGTTTGTTACATTTGCTGATGCAAAAATACTCTTGGAAAAGGCATGAATCCACGTCTTCTCCCTCCAGCTATAAGTTAATTAGTAAGACTTTTACCACTAAATCATCATGCTAAAAAAAAACAAACTTACCATTTTAAAAAATATTTCTGGCTTTAAATAACCTTTAAAGGGATGATGGGTTGGAAGAAACAAATTTTTTTTTTGCACAAACTGACAACCTCCCAAACTATCTTAACACCCATTTTGATAATTTTTAAAATATGAAATGTGCGGGTGGGGAAACGCATCATGATTCAAAATTGTTAATTGGATAGCTGAGTTCAAATTCCTGTTAGGTTTGTTATATTTACTTATGTGCAAATCCACCTCTTCTTCCCCCAGCTGCATGTTAACTAATATGAATTATATTACTAAACCATTATTATGTCTAAAAATATTTCTGGCTTCAAATAACCTGCAATAAGCTGTAGAAAATGAAACAATCAATAAAATAATCAAAATATGGATACCAACTACAATATTATTTACCATTTTATAAATAAGTATAAAAACAATTTTTTTAATTCATAATTTTATAAAGCTACTAGCAGTATAGCCTGGCGTTGCTCAGGTGTAATGAAAACTTTAAAACTAATCCATGGTCCTGGAGCTCAGACTCTTTGGATGTTGGCATGAAAGACTAAAAAGCAATAGTTGTTTCCAGTTAAAGCGGAACTGTAGACTGAAAGAAAAATGAATGGATGTAAGTCAAATTTTGATTTCCTGGTATCGATATCAAATAAGTTTTTTCATCTTAAACTGAATTTTGAAGGCTAAATAAGTCCTCTGAGTAAATGGTATCATGGCTGAGACTAAGAACTACAATTATACCTACTTATAGCCAAACCCGAAGCAAAAACTCAAGTAAAAGGGCTGAAAAAAATACAGACATACAGGCAGATAAACAGACATACACATAAACATCTTGCCTTTTAAGTCTGCCAACTTCCACCGAACGCCCATAGCCCAGGGGTAGAGTCGCTGACTGATGCCATTTTCAGTTGGGTTTCAATCCTGGGTAAAAAAGCAATTGGAGTCTAACCGTACTGATGAGCTGTGATATGGCGAAACAGATCTGTCTGCGGATGACAATATTTACGCTCTCACACCCTGGAAAAATAGTAGACTTTGATAAACAGTAGCTACTCTGGCGTGTATGCATCGCTCATTCAGTGAAATGAATTAGAGCGCTCTAGCTATTTGGTGCGTATAATGATATGTGCTAAAAAAACTGCCTACTTCCACTGAACGCCCATAGCTCGGGTAGAGTCGCCGACTGACACCATTTTTGGTCGGGTTTCAATCCTGGGTAAAAAAGTAATCGGAGTCTAACCATACTGATGAGCTGTGATACGGCGAAACAGATCTGTCTACGGATGACAATATATATATATATATATATATATATATATATATATATATATATATAAAAATCGATTTTCTGCATTATTGTAAGAACTGCAACCTTGAAAATTCTGAATATCCTTTATTATGTCTTTGTCTATGAGTGTATCAAATTTTATTAAAACCGGACCACTCTTTCTATAACCCAATTTTTTCGATTATCAATTTTCAATATTTATCGGGGGTACCTCGACACAAAACCTAGCTAAGAACACTTGCAGACACTTATAGTACAACTGTGTAAATTTTCAAGAAAATTGGTTCAGCCGTTTCGTGGGTCTATAGGTAACGGATACACACACAGACAAAGTTTCATTTATAAGTAAGTTTTGATAGATCAATGAACTAGAGAACAAGTAGTTCATTATGGATGGTTCACATATTTTTCTATACTCTTGTAAATATAAAATTATTCTTGTCAATAGACAGTCTAATTCCTTGCATTCACTTATGCACAAATACCCTTGGGAAAGGTATTAATCCATATCCTCCCTCCAGCTATGGGTTAAATAATAGGACAGACTGGGTTCTATAGCCTTGGCTAGCAACCAGTATACTGCAGAAAACAATGGCAACCTACTGCAGGATAATCTTCTGCCCAGTCAGTCATGTCTCTTTCGAGACATGATTGCCCAAAGTGTGTATCACATATGACACTTAACTAACTGAATAAATAACTAGTGTTTAACATCTTTGTTGTCAATTCTCACAAATAAAGAAAATGTATAAATCCACTTATATATGTTTGGGTTTTATTAAAATTCTGACCATAACTTTTAAAGCAATAAACATTGCTGAGGGAGTCAAAAGTATATACAGTAATAACAGTGTCAAAGGAATAACCATCCGTTTGACACAGGGTTTTTCATAGCCATGAACATTAAATAGTGCCAGATTTTTTTTTCATATTCATTATTTGGTGTGTATAATCTCTAGTAAAAAGCAAAAATACCCACCACCAAGAAAAACAGAATTTGGGAAGTGAAAAGATATCAAAGAATATCTGACTATCTATCCAGTTTTAGACAAATGGTCAGATATTCTTTGATGTTTTTAATGTTTTAAGGTTGACTAGCATCATAGCTCAGCATTGCCCGTGCAACTCAGAACTTTTTTTAATTAGATGATTAATGCAGCGTGTTGTGATTGACAAGCGCTTGTAGTTGCTGCCTCACTTTAAAACTCAGTTATATAAAAAAATAATTATATAAGAAATTGTTGTTTAAAAATTATTAAAAAATTCCATTAAAAAAATCTGTTTTCTTTTGTTTTGTGTAAAGGTGAGTTGGTGTTTTGTGTGACATTGTAAACAATATTGTGTTTGTTTTTGTTTCAAAATTACGGGGGAAAATATTTACATTTTTTGTTGACTAAATAAATTTCAGAAATTTTTGAATATTTAAAAATGTAGACATTTAGTTTTAGAGGAAAAAGTTACATTAATGCCACATGAATTACAGACAGTTGATTTCCTGCATGAAATATTTAGCGAAAAAAACAGTTTTATTTTTTTTTTAATTTTATTTTCTGAAGTATGAAATATTAAATCTGAAAAAAAAAAAAAAAAAAAAAAGACTTAAATAATTAAATTAATTATTGGCATTTTTTTTTTTTTTTTACATATTTTGTTTTTGTTTGAAAAAACACTTTTTGTTTTTAAATATTTCTTTCGTTTCAAAATTACGGGGAAAAATTTTCACATTTTTTGCTGACCAAATGAATTTTTAAAACGTCAGAATAAAAATTAAATATAAAGGCTCATTTTTTTTTTAGTTGCATTTGACACGTGTGATTTGATTTCTGTGATGTAATCTAGCAACCACTTTAGATCTTAGATGTTTTACGGAGCAAATGTAAACAATTGGCTCAACTGGCGAAAAAGTGTGAAAGGTAAAAATTGCTGAACTTAAACTCAAAAAGTATGTGTCAACCTGGCTTCCCTGTAGATATGTGTCTCTAGAAAGTTTAATGGTGTAGCTTAAAAAAGGTAGGTGTGCATAGATTACAGTCACATACAGACTCACAGATTGCCTTTTATATATATAGATAAATTGTCCATTGAAATAAAGTCTTGATAACCATCAATTGTTGACTATTCTCACACTACTGGCCATAATTATTAGGCCACCCCAGTTTTTAAAAAGAAATGATGTATTTCATACTATTTTCAGTATTTATTGCCAAGTGGATAATTCTAAATGAAAATAGAATTGTTCTTTGTTAATACTGCACAATAACATGTGCATCAAATGAACTGTTCTGGTGTCCAGTTTTTGTGATCTCTTCCCCATGCTAATCTCCTCTTATTTGCTGGCCAAAGCAAAGGCTTCCCGGCTGCCTTGTAAAATTTTGCAAAGTAATAATACTAAAAATAGTATGAAATACATCATCTTTTTAAAACCGAGGTGGCCTAATAATTATGGCCAGTAGTATAAAATGACCATCAGTTGTTGACTATATTTAAAAAACACAAGATAGAGAATCATCCATCACAAGTAATCAAAAACCATGAGAATTAGGATCAGAGAGGATTATATCAGATTAGAAAACACAGCAGTCAGTCAGTTAAGTGCCATATCTGATACACGTTTATGCGATCATGTCTCGAAAGAGACATGACTGACTAGGAAGAAGATTATCCCGCAGTAAGTTGCCATTGCTTTCTGCAGTAGACTGGTTGCTAACTAAGGCTATAAAACTCAATCTGTTTTACTATTTAACCTATAGCTGGAAAGAGAAGAGATAGATTCATACTATTTCCACGGGTATTTGTGCATAAGTGAATGCAATGAATTCAACTGGAATTTGAACTCAGCTCTCTGATTTCTTGTTCTGTCTTAATATTATTGCAGTTAGCCAATCCCTGTTGCAGACGCCTGCTCAGGCACGTTTGTTTTTATCCATACAGCCCAATTTTAGTTCATCCTGCAACTACACTGAGTGGACCTTAGTTACAGTTTCTGCAAGAGGGTGCATTATTGGGTATGATTAAAAGTCTGAAAAAAGGTCATTATACCCCAAAATTTCAGTCACAATGATTTATGACTGTGTTAATGCAGTCATTGATGGCTACAAAAATAGTTCCGTCAAACCAATTTCAGTAACAAGGCTGGGGTCAAACACTAGTTTAATTTTCTGGCATTTTCCAAATGTACCACACACTGTGATTGCCTCCCAAGGCTGAAAACATCAGGAAGTCACCTTCCTGACAAATCAACCACAGTAAGATTTGAACCAGGGTCTCAGGGTTAGAAAGCGAACATTATAACCACTTGTTTATGCACATATAAATGAAATGCCCAATACTTTTGAACCCCAATAATATAATCTTTTAAATGATAAAAGTCAAATCAAAAGTTGCATTAGAGAATGTTGATGGAACATCTAAGCCATAACACAACATTTCCAATCAAAAGACATTTTAATCCTTTCATCCTATCAAAGCAATGAAGACACTAAGATGCATGTAGTTAGTGAGTGCAAGAAAATATCAGAGAGAGAAAAAATACAACAACAAGACAATAATAATTGATACAGCATTTAAATTTTTGAAGATCAAAGTTGACTGGAAAGCAACAAAAAGGAAGAGAGTTCAACAAGTGAGATGTGTGAGAGAAGAAACTATTAACATAAAACTCAAGGTTACATGTAAAACCATTTTAACTGTAATACGACAAGACCTTGCCATTAATTTTGTTCTGCATAAAGTCTAGAGGAAAGTTCATCAGATTTTTCTTGCATGCTAATTTTTCCTACTTGGGAGCCATCTAAAGTAATATCAATAACAGGCCTGGTAGCCTGGGGCTCCTAAGTGCAGATGTAGAAACCTAAATGACACTTGGAACATTTTTAATAAGGTCCTCGTTAGTAATATCCAGTAATTAATCAGCAATTACCATGAAAATATTTATAAAAACAGCAGTGAGAAATTGGATGAAGCTGAGATGCCAGTTCAGGACCAATAACATTGCAGATTCTTTTGATTTTATCAAAATGTTCTAAATACATAGGAAGCCTCAGACCAGAGGCAACAGCAATTTTCAATGCATGTTAAATTTCATTACCAGTTTTCAAGTGGTTAAAGCTTCAATTATTCTGTTTAAAGTAAGAGAAATATGAGACTTGTAAAAAATTTTGGAAATTTAAAAAACATACAAAATGTGATCCAGATTTCTGCTGCTACTCTTTGCAAGAAATGCGTGGAATTTTGGAAAAACAGCTGAATACATTCCCAAGAGAATGGGTAAAATATTATATTCTCAACATCTCTTCTCTTACCCAATTTTAACATCTCAGTGGTGAGGGGTGGTGGTTGTTACTGGCTGGTTACATTCAGTTCCTCAAAAACCAAACAAATTACATTTACTTATTGGTCCCTGAATTATCACTAATCATGATTAATGGATGCTCCCACAGGGAAGCTCTGTGCCTTGAGTTCCTGTTGGGCCTTAGAGTCAACAAAGACTTCAAATGGAACTCTTACATACAATCCATCACTACAGATAGTATAAAAATGGTTGGTTTCCTGTCAGTCAGTCAAGTGCCATATGTGATACATGCTTGGGTGATCATGTCTCGAAAGAGACATGACTGACTTGACAGAAGATTTTCTCACAATAAGTTGCAATTACTTTCTGCTGTAGACCAGTTGCCAACCTAGATTATAGAACCTAGTCTGTCTTGTTAGTTAACCCATAGATGAATAGAGAGTGACAGATTTATACCTTTCCCAAGAGTATTTGCGTGTAAGTGAATACAACAAATTCAACTGGAATTTGAACTCGGATCTCCAATTTCTCGTTCTGAGGTGATATCCACTGCACTACAATGTACGTACCACTCTAGTAAGTACCTGACTCCTTGAGCTATCCTCTACCTTTACAAGAGCCATATCAGGCCTAAAATAAACGACTGTTTCCATATATGATGCTGCTCCGTCTTCACTTTCCAATCTCGATAAAATTCAAAAATGATTTTGCATCTTTGTGCGTGATGAATTCTTTCCCACCCCTTTCTTGCAGGTGAAATGTAGTAAACCTCTCACGGCTTGATTGCTGTTTTCCTTGAAAGCGCCCAGAGAAATTACATTCCTTAGTTCTACACGGAAGTTCTTCATGGCTAAGACAAACCATGCTACACACATTGTAGTGAACAACTCTCATTCTCTTTATATTCCATTTCTGAGCAGCAACTTCTCACAAACCACTGCTTTGTGGAACTGACTCCCAAGAGGATGCTTCCCCAATCACTACAATCTTAACCTGTTCTTTCTCACATAGCTGCATAAACTGTGCAGTTTACTCTTTAACCCTCTACTTTGAGTGGCTTCCAGCCTTGTACAGAGCAAATATCATAAAAAAAACAAAAAAAAAACAAAAAAAAAACAACTGGGTCATCATGTCACAAATCAAATCTTATCTTGTATTTTGTCCAGGGTTTGTCACCACTGCCCCCTGCAAGGTGGTTTTTCTAACCTACCAATTTTTCTCTTCCTACTTGGAGTTCATCCTAAGCAATATCAATAACAGGCCTGGTAGTCATGCAACTGGAGTTCCTGACGAGGTGTGAATGTAGAAACCTAAACTACAACAAAATGACACTTGGAACATTTTTAACAAGGTGTTGCATAGTAATATTCAGTAATTAGTCAATAAGCAAATATCTTATAAGTCTGCTTGTCCCTCTCTTAGCACATACATAACTATTTGCTCATAGCTAGGACCCTAACAGGTGCTACCACCAGTGGTCAGGGTGGACCTGGAAATATATAATTACACTCTGCCTATATAAATAATGACAATGCTAATTAAATTTCTATAAGACTGCATAAATAATAGACTATTCTTTTTTGATCACATGGAAAGACAGAAAAGACATATCAGAGACACTACTTGGTTTCAGTGAGAAAATGAAAGAAAGACAACAGATGGTACAATGAGCTTATTCAATTTTGTTAAAAAAAAAAAAATACAAAACACTTTGGATTTGCCTTGGGTCCATCTCTATCTACTTTATTCTTTCAATGGGCACTGAAAGTAAATGACAGGGTCACTATTTCATAAATACGAAGGGAAGTATTCCTACTGCCTACCAACCCACCCCATAATGCAAAGGGAAGTATTCCTACTGCCTACCAACACACCCCATAATGCAAAGGGAAGTATTCCTACTGCCTACCAACACACCCCATAATGCAAAGGGAAGTATTCCTACTGCCTACCAACACACCCCATAATGCAAAGGGAAGTATTCCTACTGCCTACCAACACACCCCATAATGCAAAGGGAAGTATTCCTACTGCCTACCAACACACCCCATAATGCAAAGGGAAGTATTCCTACTGCCTACCAACACACCCCATAATGCAAAGGGAAGTATTCCTACTGCCTACCAACACACCCCATAATGCAAAGGGAAGTATTCCTACTGCCTACCAACACACCCCATAATGCAAAGGGAAGTATTCCTACTGCCTACCAACACACCCCATAATGCAAAGGAAGTATTCCTACTGCCTACCAACACACCCCATAATGCAAAGGGAAGTATTCCTACTGCCTACCAACACACCCCATAATGCAAAGGGAAGTATTCCTACTGCCTACCAACACACCCCATAATGCAAAGGGAAGTATTCCTACTGCCTACCAACACACCCCATAATGCAAAGGGAAGTATTCCTACTGCCTACCAACACTCCATAATGCAAAGGGAAGTATTCCTACTGCCTACCAACACTCCATAATGCAAAGGGAAGTATTCCTACTGCCTACCAACACACCCCATAATGCAAAGGGAAGTATTCCTACTGCCTACCAACACACCCCATAATGCAAAGGGAAGTATTCCTACTGCCTACCAACACACCCCATAATGCAAAGGGAAGTATTCCTACTGCCTACCAACACACCCCATAATGCAAAGGGAAGTATTCCTACTGCCTACCAACACACCCCATAATGCAAAGGGAAGTATTCCTACTGCCTACCAACACACCCCATAATGCAAAGGGAAGTATTCCTACTGCCTACCAACACACCCCATAATGCAAAGGGAAGTATTCCTACTGCCTACCAACACACCCCATAATGCAAAGGGAAGTATTCCTACTGCCTACCAACACACCCCATAATGCAAAGGGAAGTATTCCTACTGCCTACCAACCCACCCCATAATGCAAAGGGAAGTATTCCTACTGCCTACCAACCCACCCCATAATGCAAAGGGAAGTATTCCTACTGCCTACCAACCCACCCCATAATGCAAAGGGAAGTATTCCTACTGCCTACCAACCCACCCCATAATGCAAAGGGAAGTATTATTGCATAGGTAAAATATTTCTTATGGTCAAGTTCTCTGCATTACTTTGCAATAAGTATCTACTTTGGTCAAGTGAGTGGTAAGACTGAAATGATCTCGTGACTGCCTGGGCAATAGTATATGGAGAACTTTTGGGGAAAAGTATGTAGAGAATCCACACAGGAAGATCTCCTCTCTCAGTCTCACTGATGAGATCCCAAAGAATACCGGGTATTATAGAGGGGGTCCATAAAGTTTGTACGTACTTTAAAAAAATTTATAACTTTATTTGTATTTGCCATAAAAATAATTTGCAAAAAGGATTAGAAAGAAGTAAATCTATATTTTTTAAGGTTTTATTGAAATTTTATTTAAGTTTCCACATGTCCTCCATCATTAGCAATAAAAAGGGTAATACGATTTTGCAGTTCATTATTTTTTACTTATCTAAAAGTTGTAGCAAATTTTGTGGTAAAGAATTATTCAATAACTACACTTAAAACTAGGTACATTAAACTTTATAACATTTTTTACAGATCATTTGTCACAAATACAAATAAAGTTATAAATTTTTTTAAAGTGTACACGGACTTTATAGACACCCTGTATTTACAATTGACTTGACTGAAGAAGTTGGCAGAAGACTTGATATTGACAACCAACAGCCTTAGGAAGTCAACACTAGATTTTCTGTCTGTTTATCAACTCCTCATGGGTCATTTAATGCTGAAATTTAATTTTCTTGAAAGTAGTAATAATTTTTTGTTGTTAGAAAAATATATTGCTGGCATTTTTACTATAAAATTTTTTATACTTACATAGTGTTTTGACCCCTGTTTTGTGGTTAACTATTTGCTCATAGCTGGGACCCTAACAGGTGCTACCACCCGGGGTCAGGGTGGACCTGGAAACAACAGTAACTAAGAGTTGGTTCCATGCTCCTCACAACCTCCCAATCCAGCCTTGCTGCTGGATGTAGTTTATTGTCATACCAAGGATGGGAATTTCTGCCTGGATTTAATTCCAGTTATGTATGGTGCTCAACTCATTTGGTGATGTCTGAACTACCATATGTATAAAAATGTTTTCTCAGATCAATGTTAAAAAAATGGCTTTACATGAAATAATCTTATAAATTCTAAAGACAATGATCCGTTATAAGGCCCTGTAGATTAGCGATAATCAAAAACACACACACACAACTTCATCAGGTGAACACTTTCAACAGCAGCAGTGACGAAAATAAACAACATAACTAAAACAGGAAATAATGAGGTAATCAAGAGGTTAACTTTCTTTACTAAAAATAAAATGGAAAGAGCTATAAAAGTTAGTGGACTTGAGAAGTCTAAATTGACTGCCACCCAATACTAGTAAATTTAATATTTATTGCTATTAAACTCACAATATGTATTGCTATTTAACAATTTTTTGCAACATGCTGCTGTGTTGAAATCCTCACAGTATTTAGTATTGTTGATTTTGTTGCTAACATTCTTTTGTTAAGATTTACAAACTTTAGGTTTCGTTTAATTTTGCAAACTAATCGATGAAATTTGACTAAGCTGATTTGTTTAGAAAAACACTTTGATAAAAACTCTACTTCTTGGTTTAGTAAATTTAATTTTATAGGACTTCATGGCAAACAATATCTTTTAAAGAAAATTCTTTCCTTTTTAACAATGATGAGTAAATTCTAATGATTTCTTACTGTTGAGTATGCAACATACAACTGGTCATGCATAAATGTTTCTTTTTGGAGCCAAATTTCAAATTTTTGAAGCGTTTTGATTTGTAATTTGTTTATAGTTCTTGCAAATGCAGGGTGAACTGGAAACTGGATTCTTGTAAATAAAAATTTAAAAAGATATGCAAAAAAAAAAAGAAAAAAAAAGCATTTTATTTTTATTAAATAAGTATTTATTTTAATTATTAAATTGTTTTGTTTTTAAATAGTGAATGTATTTTGCATGTTAAATAAAGCTTTTAATTTTTACAAAAAAAAAAAAAATTAATGAAAATTTATTATACTAAGCTATGCACCTGAGTAAAATCAACTGTAATTTGTGCACTCTTACCTGTTTGCATTTCTCACCAAAATTTGGTTTTGATTGATCAATGTCTCACAAATTTAGAGGGTGTGACAGAAGAACTAATCAAAGTTACAGAATCTTTATATACAGATTGTTGGAAGAAAATGGAATCATGTTTTTCCTAGGGGTATTAACGTGAAAAAACCCCAAAAAAACAGCCAGTCAGAATTTAAACCCAATCTATTTAAACTCTTCTGAGACTATGTTCTGTGAACATACAAGCATAGCCGTAAAGAGATGGGCACTGATCATTTAAGCATTTCATATCACATCATTGCCATTATAAACTGATAAACTGTATGTTTAGGATGTGGTTTCCGGCTTTCTCTTTTGCAATCTTCTCACTTTGTTTTTTTTTTTTTCTTTCAATTGGAGTAGATAGATCGATCTATCGCCCGGTTCACACTCCACCCATGTCTATTGAACTCATCCCTTGTTCCCAGTTTAGGATATGGTTTCCGGCTTTCTCTTTTCTGATCTTTTCACTATTACGTAGCCCCCTGCACATCAGTGGCATTACTGCCTTGCTTGGGGTGATACGATTAAAAAAAAAAAAAAAATGTGAGGATAGAGATAGCTTGAGAGTGGACATTTTTATCTCTAAATCCATAAACAAAAGGTGGTATGAAGATTTTTTAACATAGTTATAAAATAAAATGGGAGGGGGGGATTGGGGATAAGCTATCTCCATAAAAAACAAAACAAAAACAAAAACAAAAAAAAAAACAAACAAAAACATTTTCTCTACTTATTTTATTCTCTCATTCTAAATGCCATTTTAACCATCAACCACCCCTATCATTTTCTGCCTGACCTTTTTTCATTTCTCTAACCTTTAATGTTTAAACACTGAGTACCTCATCTGATAAAATAAAAGAGAATCACCCAAAATGGAAAAGAAAAAAAATCTATATATGGAGGACCAGTAGCAATGAAAAGCTGACTCAGCTGAAAGCTAGAATTTAGAAAATAGAAGAGGTCAGAGGAGGAAATGACATGCAGACTTTGCCTCAGACTGTAGATCAGTCAGTTAAATGCCGTATGTAATATATGTTTGAGTGATCATGTTTCTTTTGATTGATTAGGCAGAAGATTTTCCCACAATAGTTTGTCACTTCTTTCTGTGGTAGACTGGTTGCCAATCAAGGCTATAGAACCCGATCTGTTCAGTTATTTAACCTATAGCTGGAGGGAGAAGAGATGGATTAATAACTTTCCCAAGAGTATTTGTGTGCAAGTGGAAGCAACGAATTCAACTGGAAACTCAAATGTGGCTCTCTGATTTCTCATTCTGAGACAATATCCATTGCTCCACAATACACACCCCAAAGCCTATTGTCCCTGACTGTAAATACTACCCACAAACAAAAAGGTAACTACCTTTCCTTTAGGTGATAAAGACCTTTCCCAAGGTTATATGGGGTAAATGAATATAAAAAACTTGACTGGAATTGGAACTCAGCTCTCCAATTTTCAATTCCAAGCCATTGTCCATTACACCACCTGCGCATCCAAGCTTAAAGAACTTGGTATTCCAAAGATCAAGATGAAAAAGAATTGGATGCAATTTTCTCAGCAGTGGTTGATTATTCTATCCTGATTGTACCAAAAGACAAATGAGTAGTTTAACAGTTATTTGTATAAAAAATGAAACAGTTCAAATTCAAGCCAAGTCTGTGATGTTTACTTTTGTGTAAATTCCCTTAAGAAAGGCATGAATCAGTCATAATGGTTAAATACCAGGGTAGTCTAAGTTCTCTGATGGTAACTAGTCTAAAAGAAAGAAAATACTGAATTCCAAACCATGAAAAAGATAATGAGAAACCATCTTTCTCAAGGCATGGGAGTTCACAGGTAATAAGTTTGGAGGAAGTTGTGGTGAGCCATGATCGTCAACGTCCTGAAGGGTCATGGCACATAGATGAAAAAGAAATAATTACGAAATCTTACAGAAAGTTATGAAATGATTTTAACTGAAATATTTCTTTAAATTTATCTGCTCGAACATTATTTTTCAAACATTATTTTTAATGGATACTCACATTTTAGTGGGCAGTCTATTTTTCTATAATTAAACAGTACATTTAGATATATCAAATGGCCTGAATATTCGAGAAATCTTGTTAAAAAAATATCTCTGTTCTGGCAGGATTTGAACCAGTGACTCCCATATACTGGGGAGAAGCCGTCAAGAGATCTGATGTGTCTTATCACTTGACCACAGAAGATTTCATAGTTTAACAAAAGTTGATTTAAGCTGGAAATATACAATTTCCTGATTTCTTAGAACATCCACATCTGCTCTGATTCATATCCTAGTATAAACAAACACAATATTATGAACTCTTATGGAAAGTTAGGAAATTGTATTGAGTAATATATTTAAATTTATACAGTATATGGGAATGGCAGGTTTGAATCCTGCTGGAAGACAGATATTTTCCTAACAAGATATTTCCTAACAATATTTATGTCAGTGGATATATATAAATGCACTGTTTAATTATAGAAAAACAATCTACTCAAATACGAGTATCCAGTAAAAATAATGTTCAAACAAATAAATTTTAAAAAAAAAAGAAGAAATATATAATAAGTAGTCAGACATTAAATTCATAAAAGTTTTCCTACTTTTTCTTATTTTAAAATTTTGTATTTAAATAAGATAGTAAAAAGACAAAAACAACCTCTAAAAGACAGGGAATTGTGGAGAGCCATGTTTGCCTACATCCTAAATTGATATCACATCTAAAAAAATTCTACATACAACATGCAGATTGTCATGAACAAACAATTTGCTGAACCAACTTAAACTGTATTATCACTACCCACTCTTTCTGATGCTATGCATAAGTATCTTTTTGTTTTCATTTAATGTAAAAGTTTGTCATTGTTCACATGTTTAGTCCATGGTATCCTCAGCATCCTTCTGTAGAACCATATTTCTGTTACTTCAAGTCTCTTCATTTTTGAGATCGTCCAGTAATTCTTTTTATCAGATAATCTTACAAAATCAAATAAGAAATGAAAATTTGTTTTTCCTAACAAGAAATGAGACTGTCAAAAAAAAAAAAAAAAAAAAAAAAATTTCACCAAGGCATTCTACTGCCACTGTTGCACAGAGGGTTACATAGGAGAAAGAGGCCTTAGTTATAGGAAATGTCAGGAGGATGAGAATACCAAGGATGGGGGTGGAGTAGATGGAGAAAAGAGCTTGAGAGAATGGATGCGAGGGAGATAGGAGATGTCTGTTCACCTTACATTTAAATTCCTGGAGATTGTAGCTGTCGACAAAGCAAGTATATGAAAGGGAATTCCACAGGTGGAAAGTGAGTGAAAAGAAGCTGTTGGAGTAGAAATTGCGGTTACATATTATCGGTTTCACTGTAAAATAGTGGGACCTAGTTGCTAATCTAGTAGCTTGTGTAAATTCATACATAGAGGGCAGTAATGATCTAAGTTCATTGGAGCAGAAGCCATGAAAGTACTTATAGAAGAGGCACAGGGAAGCCACATCACACCAATGAGAGAGCGACTGCAGTGTAATGTCTTCAATTTTACTATAAAATGCATTGTTGGTCATTTTGCTATGAAATATTTGTCACTTTACTAAAAATTGTTAATCATTTTACTATAAAAATATATTGCTGGTAATTTCACTATAAAAATGTATTTTAATACTGTAGTCTAGTTGCTCACATGTTTGGGTAATGATATCCTCAACATTCTACTGTATAACCACCTTTCTGTTGCTTCAAGTGTCATCTTGGAGGAGGTTACATAGTAAACAGGACCTCCTTGACAAATTCATTGTAAATTGACTCTCACCCCTATAGAAATAACAAAAAAATACACATACTGAACTCACATCATATCTTTAAAAAACAAAAAAAAACACAACACTTGTTTTGACATTCACAATCTGGATTGTTTAATAATATTAGTAATATATGAAAAAGTTTTGAAAATAAAAAGTCATCCAGGATAATGTTGACTTTGAATCTGCAGTTATCTCCCTTTAAATCATTTTTTTTTTTCATTTTTAAATGTACTTATTTATTAAATAAAATTTGATGAGGCGCGAGCAAATTTTCATTCCGAAAATGTGTCCTAGAAGAAAAACGTTTAGGAATCATTGGTTTAAACTAACACCATTTTTTTCATATATTGCGGCCATTTTGCTTACAATTCATATTTATTTGATTTGAGACGAAAAAATCTCCAGCCCATTTTAATAAAATTTTCACTTTACAAAATTAGTTTTATTCTTTCAAAAATCTATTTACCTTAATGTCCTCCTGACATCAGTTTAAACTGACAGCTTCTTTTATCCATATAAAGTTACTGTTTCTCTTAAAGTTCATATTTTCTTGATTTGAGATGTGTTGTGAATCTTCATCGCCAATTTGTTGTGTAGTCGAGGTGAAACTTTGCCATAAAGTTGTAGTGACTGGTTTGTGCCAGAAGTAAGACACATAACAAGAAGGTAGGTTCAAACAAAAAAACAGTGTATTAGTATACAGAAACAAGATATTCAAAGAAGTGTTAATAAATAGTAATATAGAAATCAATAAGTCCAAAAATATTTATTACGTTGCTGACTAGTAGCTGTCGTTAACTGCTGTTATTTGCTCTGTTACTAACTGGCAACTTGACTGCTCGTAACTGCTCTGTTGACGGTTCTTAACTTCTCTTCACTGCTCCTTAGAAGTCATGCAGGTATATAGCAAGAGGAAGAGTTCATTCCTAGTCAGAGAGTACCATAACAAGATACTTGGAAATTTTCTAACATATTTTAATAAAACATTCACTTTAAAAAAATTATAGTTTTTAATTGAACTTATGGAAAAAAAGAAAAAGTTGATTGGTTGGTTTAGCATATCAACACCTCTATGTGTTATTTAATACTAAAATTGGCGGACCTTTAAATTTGTTGTTTTTCATTTTTTTAATATTTTTCAGCGCAGTCTTATTGGTTATTACATAAAGTTTCCGATTATCAAAAAAATTTTTTTTAAATTTCAATAATTAAACAATTTTGGGTGGGGTGGGGTGGGGCCCTTTCTCATACAACGTTATAGTAAATCAATCCTGCATTTTGGAACCACTCGTGTTGAGGTCGCTTTGTTTTGTTTTTTTTGGGATGAGTTGTTGCTCTTGTTTATGTCTTTTTAAAGTTTTCTTTAGTTTACGATGGCATCTTCCTGGGAAACTCCAAGAATGGCTTTATTCAAAATTTTCAACACGGATTCAGTAGTTGAATATGTGCAAGCAAAAAAAGTTAATTGCACAGGATCAATTTACTATAAAGTTGTATGAAAAACTGACCCACCCCCACAATGGTTTATGTTGAAATTTTTACAAATTTTTTTGTCAATCAGAAAGTTTAGGGTTTAATAGATAAGATTGCACTGAAAATTTTTTTTAAAAAACTGATAATCAACCAATTTACAGGTGGTGGTAATGACGTACCGGCAAGTGGTTTCAAAATGGAGGATCAATTTACTATAATGTTGTATGAAAAACTGAGCCCCCCCCAAATTGTTTAAATATTGAAATTTTTTTTGCCAGTTGGAAAGTTTAGGGTGTAATCGATAAGACTGCACTAAAAAAAAAAATTTAAAGGTGGTGGTAGTCTCCTTCAGGTCCACCCTGAAATCTAAATATTTTGGACAGAACTTTATGGCTTAAACTAAATATATTTTGAACACAATTATATCCCTTCAACTACAGATAAAATGTATTGTTGGTCATGATGCTTATGTATTATTTTTGTCAATTTTTTTAATATATAAATTTCTGGTATTTTTACTATAAAAGTGTACTTTTTCCACTTTCATAATATTGTGCTGTTGTTTGAGGGTTCCTTATTTTTCCATGACTAGGACCTTAACAGGTGCTACCACATTGGAAAGAGTTATATAGTATATGACCCCCATAAGGAGAGTGGAGACGATGGAATCCCAGTGATAGTCCTTAAGAGGTGTGCTCCTGAACTTTCCCCTGTCCTCTCTAAACTGTTTAACTACTGCCTTTCTGCTTCCTGCTTTCCTGCATGCTGGAAGTTCTCCTCAGACGTTCCTGTATTTAAGAATTGTGGTGAACCCTCGGACCCATCCAACTATCGTCCTATCAGTCTTCTACCGATATTTGGGAAAGTATTCGAGGCCATAATCAATGCTGAAATAGTCCAACATCTTACTACCCACAAACTCTTCTCTGACAGGCAATATGGCTTCCACTTTGCCAGGTCCGCGGCCGACTTGCTAACAACTGTAACGGAGTACATGCTCCAGGCCCTTGATGAGTCTGACGAGGCTTGTGCAGTTGCTCTGGACATCTCCAAGGCTTTTGACAGGCTTTGGCACTCTGGCCTCCTATGCAAGCTACGGGGTTATGGTATTACCGGTCGCCTACTTGACCTAATCCAATCTTTTTTAAATAACCGCAAAATGAAGGTCGTTTTGAATGGGCATGCCTCTTCATCCTACAGCACGAATGCTGGTGTCCCACAGAGCTCTATCCTGGGCCCAACGCTCTTCCTTATTTTCATTAATGACCTCCCAGATAGGCATCTACGCAGACAACACCACAATATACTCCTGCACCAGTAAGAAACCTGTCGTGGCAGACAGACATAATCTCGCTGCTGACCTTGAACGGGATCTTCACTCTGTGGTGAATTGGGACAAGAAGTGGCTTGTCAACTTCAAAGCATCTAAGACCAAGCTGTTGTCTGTCAACCATCACAGGCAACCTCTCCTGCCTCCTGTAAGTATGGACCAAGTGATTCTCCCTGAGAGCAACACACTATGCCTCCTTGGCCTTACCCTCTCCTCAGACCTCAAATGGAACCACTATATTGAATCCATAGCTAAATCTACTGCTAAGAAGGTTGGGTTACTATGTCGAGCCAGGATGTTTTTTCTGCCTGATTCCATCCTGCATATATACAAGTCAACCATCCATCCGTGCATGGAGTACTGCTGCCATGTATGGTCAGGTGCCCCTGCCGTTCTCCTCAGTGTTCTCGACAGGCTCCAAAGGAGAGTCTGTAATGTGATAGGTACTGATCTGGCGGCTCGACTTCCACTTCCACTAGCCACCATCGAAATGTGGCTTCCCTTTGTCTGTTCTATAAATACTTCCATGGCTTCTGCTCGGACAAACTTAAGTCACTGGTGCCTCCTCAACAGGTGTTTACTCATGCAACCAGATTGGCAACTGAGTCCCACCTATTCACAGTCAGGTTAGCCAAATGCAAACGACAATTCTACTCCTGCAGCTTCTCTCGCACTTCCCGCTCCCATATTCTTGCTTTCCTGACAGCTACAACCTCCAGAAATTTAAATGCAATGTCAATACTCATCTATTAACCACTGGACTCTAGCTCTCTCCCCACCCCCGTATAACCTTCCCTTTCTCTCCACCTATGTATCTGTCATCGCACCTGCATTCTCAGCTTTCTATTGCTCCTTTCTAACTAGTTTGTACTCCTCACTCTTTTCTAATTAATCTTTTTACAGTTATGTAGCCCCCAGCTCATCAGTGGCATTTCTGCCTTGTTCGGGGTGAAATGATTAAAAAAAAAAAAAAAAAAAAGCCAGTATTTGCTACCAAGTATCATGTCATTGTCATTTAGCTACCATACCATATATAAAGGGTGTCCATAAAGTCTTTTCGCATTTAAAAAATGTATTACAAAGACAACTAATGAGCTATTTTAATCAGATTTATTTTAGGCACTGAAAGTTTTTATTCACATTGCATGTGTGTATTTTGTGCATCCTGTTGATGAAAGAGGTACTGTTAAATGAACCCCTAAAAAATGGCTACTCCACAAGAAAAGGCACAATGTGTGTCATGGTTTAAGGAAACAAAATTGGATATGCGACTCAGCAAAACTACAGGACAAAGTATAGAAGAGATCCATTATCACATCCATAAACTTGTGCATGGCATAGGAAATTTATGGTGATAAGGACATTGTTGGTTAAGACCAAGAACATCTGAGGAAAACATCAATAGAATACTGTCTAGATGTGCTCCGTGCAACTGATGGTGCCCATATAGGGATGGATTTAATTAGTTAAAAAAACAAAAAACAACAAAACTACTCATTTCATAACAATTTCCACATCTGTTCATTTGCTTTTGTAATAATTTTTAAAGAGACTTTATGGACACCCTGTATGTGCGTGTATATATATATATATATATATGAGAGAGAGTGTGTATTTAGGCAGCAAATTTTCTTTTAGACATGTCAAATTAAATGAAGTGCAAACATTGTATCTGCTTATTTTTAATAAAATCCGTTCATGCTCACGGATAATCTTTCATGTATCATAATTGAAAATGTAAGAAATGAGCTGTAACTTTGACAGATTATTTTATTCATTTCTCGATATTTCCAAATACTTTCAATCTTTTCCTTCAGAGATAATTTTCAGGGGTGTGAGTTGTGGTATATCTGTAGCAAGAAGAAAATTTACAGTAAATTTTAGCAACAAACTTTTGCAGTTATTTTTTGTTACCACGACTCACACCTCTGAAGATGATCATGGAAGAAGATTGAAAGTACTTGGGAATGAGAAATAAATAATAAAATCCTCTGTCAATGTTACAGCTCATTTCTTACATTTTTCAATTATAATATGTAACAGATTATCCATGAGTATGAATGGAATTAATTAAAAATAAGCAGACACAATGTTTGCAATTTAATTAATCTGACACACACACACACACACACACACACACACACACACAACTTCTGGTCATTATGAGATGTTCATTGTATGAAAGAAAGGGATATCTGTTGATTATTGTGCTATTTTATCCCTCTGACAGTTACTGTTGTTTATCTTATCTTATAATTTTTCTGATTTAGTTGAATAATGTACAGTGGCTTATTAAGCAATATTGCAGTATTTACATTATTCAAACTATTGTCCACATCTTAAGGACACATGGCCCAGTGGATATAGACATTGGTTAGTTCCTGTGACTTGACCTAAAGAGTTGTGAATTCAATACCAGGCTACAGCAGTGGTGAACAATTAACTTGCAGGGTTACAGGGAGATAACTCATGACTTCTAATCAAGGCATTACTATGCAAGGGATGATAATGATATACCCCAGTGATTGAAATAAAGAATTCGGTTCGAAACTCCTAGCACCTGAAGAAGGCCAGAGTGTACAATAGCCAAAACGTCGTACAAATGGCAACAAAAATGAGGACAATAGTCCGAATACTGTAAATACTAACTCATCTCAGAAATATAGACAAATACTAAGCAATATTTTTTTTTGTTTTCCATTTAAGAGTTTTTACATTGTAATTTGACTCTTCTATTTCTGATATTGTCATTGTACTACACTTGAAATTTTAATTGAAAAGGTGTACAGGCACATCACATTAAAACACCAGTTTCTGTACATTCACTGAATTTAAGGAATATCGAGCCTGGTCATTATCTATAATTTTCTTCCACATCTCCTGCTCAATCTCGTAGGCATTTTTATTATTTTTTTTTAATTATTTCACCCCAAGCAAAAAAATAAAGTCACTAAGACAATGATTCTTGAAGCTATAAATATCTGAATACTTTTGTCATAAAAATTCTTTACATTATAGTGAAGCAGTGGTGACATTTAGGGTTATTATTTTTTTTTTTTATTCGGTTGAGCTGACTCAGACATTCAGGAGTCTATCATGCCAATTATCATGGTCATGCATCAAGATAAGAAAGTTATTAGGGCAGCATTCTGTCGTTTAACATATTGTTGGTCAATGGAGGTGAGTGCTGGGTGACCAGACCATCTTGCACCAGAGTTAGGTGTCCAGATCACTTGCAAGTTCTTGTTTTGCTTGCCAGTAGTGTCCTGCAAAATATCGTCTGCAATCCCATAAGATTGTAGATAGAATTATCAGGAATGTCAGAATGGTGGGTTTTGAGTTTTGTTTAATGGCATAAGACACTGATGCCTCCTCAACAGGTGTTTACTCGTGCAACCGGACTGGCATCTGGGTCCCACCCATTCACAGTCAGGTTAGCCAAATGCAGACGACAATTCTACTCCTGCAGCTTCTTCTTTCGCACTTCCCGCCTGTGGAACTTGCTCCCGTATTCTTGCTTTCCTGAGGGCTACAACCTCCAGAAATTTAAATGCAAAGTCAATACATCTACTAACCACTGGACTCTAGCTCTCTCCCCACCCCTGTATAACCCTCCCTTTCTCTCCACCTATGTATCTGTCATCACACGTGCTTTCTCAGCTTTCTATTGTTCCTTTCTAACTAGTTTGTACTCCTCACTCTTTTCTAATTAATCTTTTTACAGTTATGTAGCCCCCTGCACATCAGTGGCATTTCCGCCTTGCTCGGGGTGAAATGATAAAAAAAAAAAAAAAAAAAAAAATCAATCTCTGTGGGTTATTTAATGCCAAAAAGGTGGAGTTTTAAGGGTTTTTTTTTTAATGTTCAGTTATAGTGAGGAGGTTGATTTAGTCAGATTTTAATGAAAATGTTTTGTTTTTATTCTTTTATTTTAGAAAACTGAAAATGTCTTTTAGCTTTGTATTCACAAATGTTCTGCTAAGAATAAATTTTTTTTCTTCAAAAATGTGTCATGGTAATCATTTTTCCTTCAAAAATGTATTGTTGGGAATATTTTTCCTTCAAAAATGTATATTTTTCCATAAAATTTTATTTTTATGTATATATTTTTATAAAAATGTATTTTTACACTTTCATAGTGCTTTGACTCCCCAGTTTGGGAGTTAACTATTTGCCCATAGCTGGGATCCTAACAAGTGCTACCACTTCGGGTCATGATGGATCTGGGAACAATAGCAATTAAGAGGTACTCCTTACATGAAACCTCTTTTATTAATCATCTTGTAGAGTTCTTTCTGCCTACCATCAACTTGGTTGATTTGTCTATATTTATCTACAGTAGTTACATTATTGGACTATCGTCCTCATCTTTGTTGCCACTTGTATGACGCATTGGCCGTTGTATGCTCCAGCCTTCTTCAGGTGCTAGGAATTTCAAACCGAACCCTTTATTACAATCACTGGGCACTACTATGCAAGGAACGAAGATCATATACCACAGTGATTGTAATTAAGGCTTCAGTTCAAAATTCCTAGCACCTGAAGAAGGCCAGAGTGCACAACAGCCGAAACATCATACAAATGAGAAATTGCACCTTTTTGGGTTAACATTTTCCACTGACATGAAGTGGAAGGATTACATTCAATCAAATGCTAGGTCCATTGTTAATAGAGTTGCTTTCACTGGCGTGCTAGACAGTTTTTCTTGCATAAATTTATCGTATATATCTACAAGTCTACCAAATGTTCAAGCTTTCTTTATGGCTGCCACATCTGATCTGGTGCTCCTGTATATTTAATAAAATCTAAAGAATCTGCAATGTTATTGGTTCTAATCTGGCAATTCGGCTTTAGACACTTTCAGTCAGTCAGTTAAGTGCCATACGTGATACAAGCTTGGGCGATCATGTCTTGAAAGAGACATGACTGATTGGGCAGAAGATTATCCAGTGGTAGGTTGCCATTGCTTTCTGCGGTAGATTGGTCGCCAGCCAAGGTTACAGAATCCATTCCAATCTGTCATGTTATTTAACCCCATAAGTGGAGGGAAGAGATGGATTAAATTACCTTTCCTAAGCGTATTTGCGCGTAAGTGAAATTAAATACAAGGAATTCAACTGGAATTCGAACTCAGCTCACCGATTTCTCCTTCCGAGCCGACAGCCACTGCACCACAGTAAACAGAAAATATCGCCGTAAAAAAACATTTTCCTCTTAATGTTATAAAACAAAAGCATGGTAATTGTTCTTAAGAAACAAAACTAAGAGAATTAAATACAAAGGTCGGACCTCCACGCAGCAGAAATAAAATTTAAAATGAACTTACATTTCTGTAAGGGAGATAAATCAATGTTTGTTATCGTTAGAAGCACTTAAAATAACGACAATACCTGGAAAAAAAGATTGTTTTATTGATACGAGAAAAGCTTTTAAGTGAAGGATACAATAATTACGATTAATCAGTATGTCTGATAATCGAAATATAAGGGTGAGGAGGAGAAAATGTTAATCTAAAACCAGGAAAGAACTGTTAAATGTCGAAACGATTTTAGTTAGCCAGTTCAGTTATGGACGACACACGTGCTTTTTTTAACCGCTACATTTTTTAAAGAGTTGTATTGTTTTCGTTAATGAAAGAAAGAAGAAATCAAATCCCCAAAACGACTAATGATCAAATAAAATTATAACTTTGATAATCGCTTCGAATATTTTTTTTAATTAAATTTTGTAAATGTTAGTAGAGGTCTGTGGGTAACGACCAGATATGATTAAATTAAATATTAAAAAAAGAAAAGAAAAGATTCCCTATGCCATGGAAGCCAAAACAAATATAATTACATTACTTCCTTACGTAAAAAATAGTGAAATTTGTAATCAGTTCTTTTTTTCATATAATTACCATAAGCATTTCATATTCCGACCAGCACTTTTGTTTTTACATTTTCAGAAATCAACGTCGTATGAGCATTTCTTCTTCCATAGGGGGAATCAATTTCTTACAGTGAATTTAGTAAACTGGACTAAGCTATTTAAATTTACTTTTATAAAATTTAGTTATTTTTCTTTTAGATACTCGTGGTTGGGATTTTTAAAAAATCAATACTATGAAAGAAAACAATTTAATGTACTGTACACTAACATTTCTTAACCATAAGCGACGTATTTTTTTGGCTAATTAAAATTTGTCAATATAATAAAATAAAATTACAATTAAATAATTAAGTTTTGATGTTTAAAAATCTCGATAAATGAAGCCTTTTTTAAAAGAGCTATTTTTTTTCAGATTCTGTTCTCGGTTTTTTTTTATTTATTTTGCAATATTAAAATCAAATTACATTGCAATTAAAATCAAATTAATTTATTAATTAATTTAACCATCGTAAATTCATAACATTTAAAAGCGACATGAGTTTTTAAAAAATAATTTTACAAACCAACTTTTAAAACAATGTATAAAAAAACTGATTTCATAACAAAAACAAAACAAGGAAACGTATTTTTGTCATTTAAACAAAAATCAACTATTTTTTTTAATACGTTTTGAATTTTGATTTTTTTAAAATTTTATTTGTGACTTGAATGAGGGTTTTTTTTAAGTTGAAAGAATTTTTTGAATTGTATCGTTTTTTTTTTATTTTGTTTTTATTTTAAAACACATTTAAATTTTTAAATTATTTTTTTTTACCATCAATCTCTCTCTACTTTACTTACAAGAAAATAAAACCGTTAAGGGTTTATCGTTAAAAAAAAAACAACAAAAAAAAAAACAAAAAAAAAACGATTAAATTGCGTCATTGTAACAGAATGGATGGACCATTCGGAATAGATTTTTTTTTGGTGTTTTTGCTTTTACCGGCTTTCCTCCACCTCCGACCATTAATAAACTCATGTTAATTTAAAAAAAATAAAAGCGGAGATAAACAGGGAGACTATTGAAAAACATTAAAAAAAAGTCTATTCACCGGCAAATTAGAATAATAACGATAAAAAAAAAATCAACTTAAAAATGCGTTTAAATTTTAATAAAATCTCACGTAAAATTTTAATTTAAAAAAATTCAATTAGATTCTTTTTAGAAAAATGTTAACTTTTTTTAACTAACACATTTTTTTTAGACAACACTAAAAAATATTTTTATTTCGTAATTAAAAAAAAATATACGTAACTAAGATTTTCTGAATTCAATAAAACATGTAAATATTAACAACAAAAAAGTAACTAAGAAGTTCAAAAAAATAATAAAACCAGTTTTTTAGTAAGGGTACTTAAAAAATAAAAAAAAAGTTTGACAAACCGTTAAAAAAGGCCGTAGAAAGACCAGTGAGGTTTTAACGTCAACAGTAGAAACTTCAGGAAATCCACCAAGCATGCCGTCGATAGTGGGTGGAATTGTCTCCCAGTAATTTTTAGCATTATTGTAGAACTCATCTTCTTCCTTTGCGGCCATTTTACAAGGACTTTGTTAAAAAAAATAAATTAAAACCGACTAAAATAAAATAAAAAACTGAACATGTACAATAAAAGTCCCCAACCCACCTTTTACACATTACAATTTATCTCCCTTTACTTTTCAAAAGTTACCTCCCTTAGCCGGTAGTTAATTTTACTGATTGATATTTTATTTAATTTTTTTAAAACTATTTCACTCTAAGCAAAGCAATGAAGTCACTAAGAAATAAGAAGTTTGCCTAGTGCGAGAGAATATGAGAAAAAGAAAACATTATTAAGGAGAGATAACAATAAGACAACATAAATTAAAAAGACAGAAGAAAAGTTGACTAAAAAACCGAAGAGAGATCAACAAGCGAGAAGAAAATGGTGCCATATCATCGGTTACATTTTTAGCCATCTCAACAATAAAATGATGAGACGTTGCCACTAAGTCTAGTACTGTGCTTAAATTCTTAAAGTCTAGATACCAAAGAAGAAAGCGCATCAGAACAATCATGAAAAGTATGGTTGCATCTCGTTATTTTAATAGTAAAATGATGAGACCTAGTTGCCAATCTAGTACTGCACTTAAATTCATAAATTCGAGGTATGAAAGAGGAAAGTTCAGCAGTAGGGTTTAAATTCAGAGCTTTCTTTCTACACTAGTTGTCACCCAAGGCTATAGGACCCAGGCTGTTATGTTACTTCCTATGGCTGGGAGGGTATTTTTTACATAAGTGAATATAACAAACTCGACAGAAATTCAAACTCAGCTCCAGAACTTACAGGGTTAGAGGGAGATAACTCATGACTACCAAAAGAGGCACTACTACGCAAGGAATGAAGATCATATACCCCAGTGATTGTAATAAAGAGTTCGGTTAAAAATTCCTAGCACCTGAAGAAGGCTGGAGCGTACGACGGCCGAAACGTCGTACAAATGACAACAAAGATGAGGACAATAGTCCGAATAATGTAAATACTGTATGAATTTGCGGTATTTTCTTATCGGAGAATTGCTTGAAGTCAATTGTCTTCTGGAATAGGATGTCATTTTCCATGCACTTGAGTGAAAGCTAGTTCAAACGATGCTATTCCATTGTGCTATGAAACAGATTTTTTTATAAGTTTCAGTATTGAAAAAGAACGTTCTCCTGTAGAGGTGGTTATCATCATTCACATGAACACTAAGTGCAATTTTAACATTTGGGAATACAGATTTTAAATTATTCGAAATTATTTTTCTGTACAGTGCAGAGAGAGTCTTGAAATTTTAATCAAGTGTCAATGTAGTGCTTGAGATTCACACATTCATTTAAAAGTTGATCATAATTCAGGTCTTTGTGATACATATTAGCCAGATATTCACCATTTTTCTTGAGTGCATTAGAGGCAATAGTTTTCAATTCACTGTAGAAAGAAAACAGTTTTCCATTTCGTGAATAAGTCTCTGAATGTTTTGTCAGTTCAAAGATTAGTGCGTCCAGAATAGGGAGGAAAGTGTTACCGTCAACTTTTCAGTTCTTCTGCGAAGTATCTTTTCTGCTTATCCATTATATTGTAGCAGTAGGGATAATGGTTAATGCCTTGTGTCATACATAACCGAACTCTCAGCAGCTTACAAGTTTTATCCAGACTTGTTAGAAAGTTGGTTGTAGATTGGAATGTTGGTTGTGTGGAATAGTAGAAGAATAAAAAATATACATTTTTCATGTTAAAATAGAAATTTATTAAAAGAAATCAAGTCCCAAGTAGGCATCTACGCAGACGACACCACAATATACTCCCGCTCCAGTAAGAAACCTGTCGTGGCGGACAGACATAATCTCGCTGCTGACCTTGAGCGAGATCTACACTCTGTGGTGAACTGGGGCAAGAAGTGGCTTGTCAACTTCAATTCATCTAAGACCAAGCTGTTGTCTGTCAACCATTACAGGCAACCTCTCCTGCCTCCCATAAGCATCGACCAAGTGGTTCTCCCTAAGAGTAATACACTACGCCTCCTCGGATTTACCCTGTCCTCAGACCTCAAATGGAACCACTATATTGAATCCATAGCAAAATCGACTGCTAAGAAGGTTGGGTCACTATGTCGATCCAGGATGTTTTTTCCACCTGAATCCATCCTGCATATATACAAGTCAACCATCCGTCTGTGCATGGAGTACTGCTGCCATTTATGGTCAGGTGCCCCTGCCGTTCTCCTCAGTGTTCTTGACAAGCTCCAAAGGAGAGTCTGTAATGTGATAGGTACTGATCTGGCGACTCGACTGCAGCCACTTCCCCATCGTCGAAATGTGGCCTCCCTTTGTCTGTTCTATAAATACTTTCATGGCTTCTGCTCGGACTAGCTTAAGTCACTGATGCCTCCTCAACAGGTGTTTACTCGTGCAACCAGACTGGCAACTGGGTCCCACCCATTCACAGTCAGGTTAGCCAAATGCAGACGACAATTCTACTCCTGCAGCTTCTTCTTTCGCACTTCCCGCCTGTGGAACTCGCTCCCGTATTCTTGCTTTCCTGACGGCTACAACCTCCAGAAATTTAAATGCAAAGTCAATACTCATCTACTAACCACTGGACTCTAGCTCTCTCCCCATCCCTGTATAACCTTCCCTTTCTCTCCACCTATGTATCTGTCATCGCACCTGCTTTCTATTGTTCCTTTCTAACTGGTTTGTACTCCTCACTCTTTTCTAATTAATCTTTTTACATTTATGTAACCCCTGCACATCAGTGGCGTTTCCGCCTTGCTCGGGGTGAAATGATTAAAAAAAAAAATGAATAACAAGAATTGGTTGAAACTAATGTTCAATTTAAAAGTTTAGGGTATCAAGAAATGTTCGTAGTAGTAATTTGTTGGAAAAAGTTTATGCGTACGTACGTATGTAAGTATTAGCGTTTGTTTGATAGGAATATTTTTGGATGGAGAAGAAGAAGTAAAACGAATCAGCACACGGAAAAGAAGGAGAAAGCGGACAATGTGCGTCGCGACCTATATCTGGGTCGTGGTTGAAGTTTCTCCTGTTACATTTTAGTTGCTTCGTCTAGCTGCTTCCGTCTGACTGACTGGCGCTGTTCTGATCAAAGCCTTTATAGTCATTTAGATTTTCGTACTGGATCGCTAAGTTCCTTTAGTCTTGCAAATCACCTTCATTGGTCAGAAAATCAATTTAACATCTACTTACGAAATCCGGTTTCGACTTTTTCTTTAAGCACATGGCCGATTCTTTTTCTATTTGGGAAAAACCAGGATTTAACACGTCATTGTGAATTTTTGTAAAAGTGAAGAAGAATGTTGATTTTAATTCTTAATTTCTTATCCACAACAATATATATTAAGACGCACACTTCGTTTTCATTCCCGTTTTTTTCCATCAATGTCATTTGTATTTGAACACACACTCTTGGCTTTGAATTCATATTCACTAAATTCGTTTTTAGTTTCTTAAGAAAACTTGTGGCAACAAAGATGTTCACATCCTTTGATTGCAGAACTTTTCTTGTTTTGTTCATTCTTTCTACTACATATATACAAGTAAGAGGCTTAGTAATCAACAAACAGAAGTGTAAGTCCGAACTGTATAGTTATGCTGCGTCTTGACTGCGTCTAGACTTTCGCTAGACTATCTTTAGATTGCGTCCTGACTGCCTCCCCGGAAGTCATGCAGGTTAGTATTTATTGACAGAGGAAAAGTAAAAACAGTATCTTTCTCCTATGCGTTCTGTGAGTGTTAGATTTCCCAAGCCCTCATTCCTCATTACATAACCAAGGAACTTCAGCTGTCTCTTGCTGAGGCTACTGTTTGGTAATGTGCATGTAGGTCATTTAGTTTTTTAGTTTTTTTTTTGTTTTTTTTTTCTCAAAGGTAGTTGCACATTTGTTTTTTATTGCCTCATTGTTTTCTCTTTTCGTCATTTTTTAAAAAAAAATCCTTGTTCTCACTCTATTATGCTATTCCAAATAATTGTGAGAAAGATTGTTTCCAGATTTTCCATTTTTTGGCCCAATCCTTCTGCCTCTCGCCTTGTATTCACTTGTGGTTTATTGCCAGCTGATAAAGAATCCAGTGCATGTTTTATTTTCTCGAAACCCACAAACAAAACATGGGCAGAATCAAAATGTTCTGACCATCGTGTGTCAGACAAACACTTGAGCACAAAGTCCTTTCCAAGAGATGATGTCAATACATTCCAGCGATAAGTAGAACCAGCAAAAAAATGAATACAGTTGCTGAACGAAGTCAAAGAACCCCGTACCCATCGGTGGTTATATAGTGTAGGTTTAAAAGTTAAGAACAACTCAAATCAAGGGCGGAGCAACTGACACATGCAGATGCGAGTTCGCAGAAAGCAAAGTGACATCTCCAACAGACCAGAAACAAAGCATAAATGCAGCCTCCGCATCAGAGACTATCACTCTCGCATCGGTTTCTACAGTCACAGACGCCGATGATCCAGTCAAGCAGACAACTAAGATGCTACCCATGGTCAATCCTGACCAACAGAGGCCTACTACTACTACTACTACTACTACTACTACTAAAAGTTAAGACCGAAGGTTTTATTCTTGCTGAACAGGACCAATTCTTGCTAACTAGAAATTACCAGAAATTACTAGGCATTTTTTTTAGCTCTATAAGTTTTTATGAAACTTAGTAGAATGGTCAAAGGCAAAAAGGCAGAATTATTTTTTCTTTTGTACATCAATACAAAAATAATCTAACAGTTGCTAAAAAGATAAAATTATTTAAAAAAGGGGTTGCATTTGAAAATGCCATTAAACTTAACATTATTCAATTCTTCAAATATTTATTTAATAAAACAAACTCTGTGATGAATAACAGGATGAATTTAAAATTTCAAAGTAAATTTCTATTTAATAAATATTAAGTATTGATTTTTTTCTGTCCATTCTGAAAGAAAATGATGAGTATTATTAAATTATGCATAAATCCCCTCACCCCACACACAAAAGTTTTTTATTGAATTATTTTTGGTAAAATTCCTGACGAATTTTCAATATGTTCACACTTAATATTAGATTTTTTTTTTTACTGAAATAATATCTTCAGGAATTTTCCTTTATAAAACTGTCAAAAAAAATAAAAAATAAAAAATTGACGAACACAACCAGCAAATTAAAAAGTACACACGAAATATCGAATAGTGGGTATGGGTGAAACAAAGCCCAAACTAATATTTTCACAGTTTTTTTTAACCGTTTCTCACCAAGCAAGTCGACAAAGTTAGTAGAACGCAGAGGCTCTGGAGAGTGTGTCGAGCTCTCTACGATACCCTCGTATCACCAATATTTTATAGAAAGTTCGAGAAGGAAAATTGTAAAATAAATCAAACCATCTTCTTTTTGTAACCAAACTTTTCATTGGTTTGTTCTGCATCAGCAGCAGCATTTTGCCTCTCTTTCGAAAAAGCGGGAATCTTCCCGCTCTTCAAGCTCCAGTTGGAAAGTTTCCTTTGAAGCCACCAGACCTATTGTTTCCAGCTCACTTTTCTTTTAAGGCAATATATGTTTTCGCCTACTCTTTTAAAAGAAAATAAGCCGGTTTCATCTTTACCTGACTGAGAAGTTAAGTTAAATATTCAAAACTTTGCAATACCAGCTTTTTGCATTCAACATTTTCTCCTGGTATAATAATTTATTATTGTTTCAACTTCTCAGCTAAACCGCAAGTATTTTTGACATTTTTTATTCACACACACTTTGCTTGCAGATTATCTTCCAACTCATAACTTTGAACTGTATCAAATTATTTGAACATACAAACTGTTTTCCAACTCACAAATTTCCAGCTCACAATTTGAACTGTTTCAATTATTTGTCTACATACAAACTTTTGAACATTGGCTTTGGGCCATTTACAATTCAAAAATATTTTATTGTTTAAACACATATCTCTAAAAAAAAGTGTTTCATTCATTTTTGCAAATATCTGCAGTAAAAGGGAGATAACTTATTTTTACCCCTTTTCTATAATTCACAGTTGTTGTTATAATTAAAATTTATTTACCTAAAAAAAAAAAAAAAAAAAAGTAGTTAGGCCGCTACAAGTGAATGTGAATGAGAATGAAAAGATTGAAAATAGGGAAAATTTAGGAAAGAGCAAAAAAAAAAAAAAAAAAAAAAGAAAGAAAGAAAGAAAGAAAGAAAGAAAAAAGAACAGGGTTCAAGAAGAGAGAATATGGCAGTTGAATTTAAATCTTTGAAGGTTGTAGTTACCAGGAAAGCAAGAAATCGGAAAGGATACGTGGGAAGTGCAGAAAAAATGTTACAGTCGAAGTGTCAGTTGCATCTAGATAATTCAACAGTAAATCGGTGAGATCTAGAAGCACGTTTGAATTTATGTAGTCTGGGCACCATAAAAAAAGGTCAACCGACCAGTTGCCATAACAATATTTGTAGAACAGAAGGAAGCCACGTCACGTCGGTGAGAAAGTGACCGAAGATGAGATGCCAGGTTAGGATCGCTTGTATTGCAGAGCCTTCATTTTTTTGTATGACACTGTGAACCAACATTTTATTGATAAAACAACCAATTCAGTATACAATTCATCTGTAAAGGTAAACCTGAACGCATTCATTTAAGAAGATAAGCAAAGAAACATGCGTGCATTTATAGGAGAACGCAGTGGAAAATCAAGACAAATGTACGAAAATACACGCATATATCAACACCAGTATCCAATATTTTGAGAAAGCATGCATTTAACTGTATACAAATGTATAGAAGGAGAAAGAGTTCTCTCCCATAGACTGTAATTAATGAATGTTTCTTGGAGAAGGTTGATTGAAATATAGTTTTGTTCTGGAAGGAAGAATCATTGATAGAAAGTTCTGTATATTTGCGGTTGTCGCATGTTCCTGCAACAGCCTTCTGCCGTTGGGGTCCCAATGAAGCTATATATGTGTGTATGTGCATACATACGAATGTGTGAGAGATGATTCCGCGAGACGCCGATTGCTACCTGCAATCGGGTGCGAGTGTGTATGTGTGAGTTACGAAATATTATGACATATGTCCCCACGACTGCTGGCCACAACAGGTGGATGTGCTGCTTAAATAGTCCAGCTTGAGTGCGCAAGAAAACTGGATTTACACGGGTAAACAACATGATCAGCTAATGATTAACCAATCAATGTTTGACAACGTGGTATGATCTGCGAATGCAAGAAAGAGTGAAAGTGAGAATGATAGTGGGAAACTATATATCCATTGATTAATAAGTTCTAAAAATGTCGTTTGAATCGGATAATTCCTTGATTTTTGACAAACAATTTTAAACGAGAGTAGCGATTATTTCTTTCATTTCAGAAAAAAAGCATTCAATTTGGTAGTCAGTCAGTTAAGTGCCATACGTGATGCACGCTTGGGCGATCATGTCTCGAAAGAGACATGACTGACTGGACAGAAGATTATCCCGCAGTAGGTTGCCATTGCTTTCTGCGGTAGACTGGTTGCCAGCCAAGACTATAGAACCCAATCTGTCCTGTTATTTAACCCATAACTGGAGGGAAGAGACGGATTAATACCTTTCCCAAGGGTATTTGCGGGTAAGTGAAAGCAATGAATTCAGCTGGAATTCGAACTCGGCTACCCGACTTCTCATTCCGAGCCGATATCCACTGCGCCACAACGCACATCCTTCCAATTTGGTAGTACCTAGTTTTAAATCTTTAGCAGAATTAATATCAAATTAGTTGAGACCAGAATAGTTACATATTTTCTAGTGATGTTCAGAGGCCGGCGTTCGAGGCTAAGGAAAGCCATGATTTCTAAGGCAGTCATACTGTCCTCAGCAGAAAGAAGAATGTAACACAACCTTCCTTCATTAATTTTTATATTATTTGTACCCAAATCATCTAAATAAAAATGGAAATGAACGCGTAAAAATGTATCAAGGGAGACAATTCGTATGAACTGAAATCATAATTGTTTCCCCATAGAATATTAAGCTGAAACTGCGATTATTCATAAAAATCGATTCTACCTCTGTGCCGTTAGAGTTCAGGCACCGCGACGTTGTGTAATGGTTAGCAAGCTTGTCTCGTTAGATCAATTACGAGTGAGTAGTGAGTTCGATCCTTACTAGGTACCTTATGATTTCGGCCTAGTGACATTTGTGGTCCAGGATGTGCGTTGTGGTCCAGGATGTGCGTTGTGGTCCAGTGGATATCGGCTCGGAACGAGAAGCCGGGGAGCCGAGTTCGAAATCCAGTTGAATCCATTGTATTCACTTACGCGCAAATACCCTTGGGAAAGGTATTAATCCGTCTCTTCCCTCCAGTTATGGGTTAAATAACAGGACAGATTGGGTTCTATAGTCTTGGCTGGCAACCAGTCTACCACAGAAAGCAATGGCAACCTACTGCGGGATAATCCGTCTCTTCCTTCCAGTTATGGGTTAAATAGCAGGACAGATTGGGTTCTATAGCCTTGGTCGGCAACCAGTCTACCGCAGAAAGTAATGGCAACCTACTGCGGGATAATCTTCTGCCCAGTCAGTCATGTCTCTTTCGAGACATGATCGCCCAAGCGTGTATCCCGTATGGCACTTAACTGACTGACTGACATATTTAAGCTACGCTTAGAAAATCATTTAAGGGCACCGCGACGTAGTGTAAATGGTTAGCAAGCTTGACTCGCTAGAACTTATTACAACTGAGTCGTGAGTTCGATCATCATTGGGTGCCCCATACTTTCGGCCTTGTGCCACATTTAAGCGGCGCTTAGAAAATTAACAGCCCCGTTTGAGTTGTTACGTTTCATATATAAAATTTGTATTGAAATGAATGGCACTACTGAAGCAGACTAGTCCACTAGTAAGAAAAAGGAACATTTTTGGAGATTAGCATTTATTCAAAGACCTTCTTCACTATGTGACATCAGTAAAAATCGAAAAATATTTTTATCTTTTTAGAAGGTGGGTAGATCCTATTTATAATATTATTACCGTAAAATCGTACACAAAAAAATTATCTGACGTAGGGTATGCCGGCCATGCCTGGTACAAGGCCACTTCTAAACATGCCGACAATCCCCGCATTTAAAGATATTATCAGGCTGTTGAAAAAATAAGCAGAATTTTATTAATAGAACTGAATGACAAATTTGTAAATAGAAGAAGAAAATGTTTAAAGAGAAAATGCATGGAGTTAATTGTTCAAAGAGAAATGTAAGTATTTTAAATGTCCCACAGAAATTCAGAGTGCATTGTTGATAGTAGCAGAATGTGTGTATGTAAAAAAAATTAAAAATGTTGCCAATAAAAGTCTGTGTTCTTTTCCATTTTATGGTCTGAGAAAAAGTGAAGAGGAAAGTAATAAAGGAGATTGTACTTATAGAAGTCAATTGAAGTATCTTGTTGTTTTCTTTGACGGTGTGTGGGTGAAGACGAAGAAAGGAAAATTGGAAGGAGAGGAAAAATGAAGTATGTGACGCGACCTTACGTCCGGGTCTGCAAATAAAATTTTCTTTAGTTACATTGCGACGTGGTGACGAGGTCTTTCAGATTTGCTCCCGTGTCGGACTGATTTGACTGGTCAGGAGATGTGGTTTCAGTGGTGATATTTATCACGTGACTGGATCGAAACCACGTACCAATTTTCTAGGTGTTAAGAAAAATTGACCGGAGTCATAGATTAATTTGCTATTTCCTATCCAATCAGAATCCAGAATCTTACTTTTCACACTGACTTGCAAAATTTGCCTTGGTCTGGGATATTCCAAAATGTTTTTAGTCGTTTTGATCCATTTTTGCGGATGTGCACTTTTACTTTTTGTTTGTGTTAGTTGATGGATGATATAGGATTTGTATCTTATACTGATTTATTCACATCTAGCAAAGCGAACATTAAACAATTATCTACCATTTTTTTTTCGCAGTGAAATATTTTCCAAAGGATTACAAAGAATTATTTTCTTAAAACGTTTATGGATAAGGACCTTTCCCAAGTGTATCTGCGCGTATGTGAATGAATTCGTTACATTCTCTTACGCGTAACTACCCTTGGGAAAGGTATTAATCCATCTCTCTCCTCCATGGGTTAAATAATAGGACAGATTAGGTTCTATAGCCTCGGCTGGCAACCAGTCTACCGCAGAAAGCAATGGCAACCTACTGCGGGATAATCTTTTGCCCAGTCAGTCATGTCTCTTTCATGAATCACGTATGGCACTCAACTGACTGACTCTATTCATCCTGTACAGTGAAATAATTCTGAGATAGAAGTCCTCCCAGGATTAGTCATTGGTGGCCACAGTCTGAACAATATAAGTTATGCATATAATACAGCGTTGATAGCAGAAACGGAAAGGAAAATACAGGACCTCCTACAGAAGGTAACAAGGAAAAGTGAGAAGGAAGAGCTGAATATAAACTTCAAGAAAACCGAATGTATGGTCATCAGCAAAAAGAGGAACCCAAAATGTCAACTACAAATCAGGGACACTTAAATCAAACAGGTACAGAAATCTAAATACCTGGGAAATATTTTGACAGAGAATGGAAAGTGCGACACCGAGATCCAAAGACAGATTGGCGTGGCCAAAGACGCATTTTAAAGGCTAATGGAGACTGGAAGATTTTATTGAGACAGGACGATTTCATTGGAAACAAAGAAAAGAGTACTGGATTGTTATGTGATATCTGTCCTCCTATATGACGGGGAATGAAATGGTAACCAATTCCTAGTAATTTACACTGAGATCCTAAAGTGCATTGGCTTGGCCAAGGACGCATTTCAAAAGCTAAGCAGACTTTTGAGTGACAGGAAGATTTCGTTGGAAACAAAGAAAAGAGTACTGGATTGTTATGTGATATCTGTCCTCCTATATGACGGGGAATGAAATGGTAACCAATTCCTAGTAATTTACACTGAGATCCTAAAGTGCATTGGCTTGGCCAAGGACGCATTTCAAAAGCTAAGCAGACTTTTGAGTGACAGGAAGATTTCGTTGGAAACAAAGAAAAGAGTACTGGATTGTTATGTGATATCTGTCCTCCTATATGACGGGGAATGAAATGGTAACCAATTCCTAGTAATTTACACTGAGATCCTAAAGTGCATTGGCTTGGCCAAGGACGCATTTCAAAAGCTAAGCAGACTTTTGAGTGACAGGAAGATTTCGTTGGAAACAAAGAAAAGAGTACTGGATTGTTATGTGATATCTGTCCTCCTATATGACGAGGAATGAAATGGTAACCAATTCTAGTAATTTGCTGAATCCTAAAGTGCATTGGCTTGGCCAAGGACGCATTTCAAGCTAAACAGACTTTGAGTGACCAAGGAAGATTTCGTTGGAAACAAAGAAGAGTACTGGATTGTTATGTGATATCTGTCCTCCTATATATGATGAGATGAAATGGTAACCAATTCCTAGTAATTTACACTGAGATCCTAAAGTGCATTGGCTTGGCCAAGGACGCATTTCAAAGCTAATGACTTTTGAGTGACAGGAAGATTTCGTTGGAAACAAAGAAAAAGTGCTGGATTGTTATGTGATATCTGTCCTCCTATATGACGGGAATGAAATGGTAGCAATTCCTAGTAATTTACACTGAGATCTAAAATTGCATTGGCTTGACCAGGACGCATTTCAAAAGCTAAGCAGACTTTTGAGTGACAGGAAGATTTCGTTGGAAACAAAGAAAAGAGTACTGGATTGTTATGTGATATCTGTCCTCCTATATGACGAGAATGAAATGGTAACCAATTCTAGTAATTTACTGAGAGATCCTAAAGTGCATTGGCTTGGCCAAGGACGCATTTCAAAAGCTAAGCAGACTTTTGGTGACAGGAAGATTTCGTTTGGGCTCGAAAGAAGTACTGGATTGTTATGTGATATCTGTATTCCTCCTATATGACGGGGAATGAAGTGGTAACAATTCCTAGTAATTTACACTGAGATCCTAAAGTGCATTGGCTTGGCCAAGGGACGCATTTCAAAAACTAAGCAAGACTTTTGAGTGACAGGAAGATTTCGTTGGAAACAAAGAAGAGTACTGGATTGTTATGTGATATCTGTCCTCTATATGACGGGGAATGAAATGGTAACCAATTCCTAGTAATTTACACTTATGAGATCTAAAGTGCATTGGCTTGGCCAAGGACGCATTTCAAAAGCTAAGCAGACTTTTGAGTGACAGGAAGATTTCGTTGGAAATAAAGAAAAGAGTACTGGAGTGTTATGTAATATCTGTCCTCCCATATGGCAGCGAATGCTGGACGATTTCATCACAGATGAAGAAGAGACTTGAAGCAGCAGAAGCGTGGTTCTGCAGAAGGATGCTGAGGATACCATGGATCGAACATGAGAACAATGACGAGGTTTTGGAGAGAATGTAAACGAAAAAGAAATATATACTTAGGATCAAGAAGAGACACCTGAGGTTTTGGGAACATATGATGAGGAAGGAAAGCTTGGGAAACCTAATACTCACAGGAGGGATAAGAGGAAAGAGAGACAATGGAAAGCAGCGAGAGAGCTACTGGATGGACTTGAGCAATTGGATGTTGATGCGGGGTCTGGGAGAGATACAAAAAAATAATTATTAAGTGCGACAAGGGATAGAGGTAAGTGGAAATCCATAATCGCTCACGTCCTGAAAGGATTCGGCACATTTCTTTTGTTTGTAAATAAATGAAAGTTTTTACCTCGATTTAAGACTAAGCTTCTGAGCATAGTTAGGCACAAGAGCTTTGATTTTATGTTCAACGGCTTGTAAGATTGAAGCCGTTGGTGCGTGTTCCTTGTTCGTCAGGGTCACCCCTATAACTGTAGGGAGCTGGTTAATTTTTCTTTGATTTGGCCTTGTGTCAGACATAACTGAACTACTTACAGCTTACAAGTTTTATGCAGAATTATCATCAGAAAGTTTTTATCAGAAGGTTGTTTGTCGGCAGGTTTGAATATGTGGAATTGTGTGGAATAATGTAAGAATAAAATATACATTTTTCATATTAAAATAGAAATTTATTAAAAGAAATGAATAAAAAGAATTCGTAGAAACTAACGTTTGATTAGAAAGTTAAGATATCAAGATTTGTAGAAAATGTTCGTAGTAGTAATTGTTGAAAGAGTATATGCGTACGTACGTACGTATGTATGTGTTTGTTTGGTAGGAATGTCTTTGGACGGAGAAGAAGAAGTAAAAGAACTCAGCACTCGAGAAGGAAAGAGAAAGAGGGTCAGCTTGAAGCTTCTCCCGTTACATTTTAGCTTGTCGTCTTTGCTGCTTTCATTCCTGACTGTCGGTGATTGACGCTAACCTGGTCCTTTTATAGTATTCAGATTTTCGCACTGACTCGCGAAGTCCTCATGTCTTGCAACTCAAAAATCAATTTTGTCAAAAATCAATTTAATACCTACTTGCGAAATCTGGTTTCGACGTTTTCTTTAAGCACATGGTCATTCCTTTTCTGTTTGAGAAAAACCAGGATTTCACACGTCATTTTTGTAAAAGTGAAGAAGAAGATTGATTTTAATTCTTAATTTCTTATTTCCTACAAGATTAATATTTTGTTCTGAGTTGATGTCTCCAGTTGTGTGCTCGAACCTTAGGTTGATTCTCTTACAATTGATAGTTCTTTCTTCCCGTTTTTCCTTACTACCTTGCCTATCATTATTATGGTATGTCTCATCAATATGGTGTCATCTGCTTGTCTAATGTTGTTAAGATTGTACCCGCCAATAAAAAAATCCTGGGTGGACTTGTAGTTTTCTCAGAATGATCTCGTGAAAACCTGGTGAAAAGACACATCTTTGTTGTATTTTTGTGTGCCTATTCATTCCAGCCCGGATACAGTGTTTGCTCCCACTACATATTCTGGATCATTCTAATATATTTTTCAAATCAAATAGTATATAGAATAAGTATTTCAATCAATATGTGTTAATTACTCTAATTCTTTCTAGGATTCGTCATTGGCGGCCATAATCTAAACAATATAAGATAAGCAGATGATGCAATGCTGATAGCAGACACGGGAAAGAAACTACAAGACCTCCTATTCAAAGTTACGTCAAAAAAGGAAAGAAAGGACTACTTATAAACTACAAGAAAACTGAATGCATGGTCATCAGTAAAAAGAAGAGCCCAAAATGTCAACTATGGACTGGAGATACTAAAATCAAGCAGGTACAGAAATTGAAATATTTTTTTTTTAATCATCTCACCCCAAGCAAGGCATTCCACTACCACTATTGCGCATGGGGCTACATAGGGGAAGGTAAAGAGAAGGAGTGGTTAGATATAGGGAATGTCAGGAGGAATGGGAGCAGGTTAGTGTGTTAGGAGGTGTCTATTGACCTTACATTTAAACTCCTGGAGATTGTATCCGTCGGGGAAGCAATCGTGTGGAAGGGAATTCCACAGTCGGGAATATCTAGGAAGTGTTCTAACAGAGGACGGAAAGTGCGACAGAAAGATCCGAAGACGACATTGGCATGGCTAAGGACGCATTTCAGAAGCTGATTTGAGTTTTAAGAGACAATAAAATTTCGCTAGAAACAAAGAAGAGTGTACTGGATTGTTATCTGATGTCTGTTCTTTAATATGGCACTGAATGCTGAACAATCTCACCAAAGATGAAGGAGAGATTTGAAGTAACTAAAATGTGGTTCTACAGAAGGATGCTGAGGATACCAGGGATCGAACATGTGAGTAAATCCGAGATCTTGGAGAGGATAGAAACGGAAGGGAAACTGATACTTAACACCAGGAAAAGATAGCTAAAGTTTCTGGGACGTATAATGAGGGAGGTGTGTTTGGAGAATCTGATACTCACAGATCAGATAGAGAGAAAGTGAGACTGGTGAAAGCAACTCGTAATATACTTGATGGACTTGAACAAATGGAGTGAGGTTTAGGAGGAGTAACAGGAGAAAGCGTATTAGGAGTTACTAGGGATATGGTCGCCTATGTCCCGAAGGGACGCGGCACATAGAAGTCCAAATAGATGTTTGTGTCAAATACACTTTTAGGAGTCAAAAACTTTTACTGCAATAGTTAGAATAGTATCAGTAAAAACACAGCAAAATAGTGACGAATCTGTTTGGTTGCAACAACTGATTATCAAGGACGGTTTACATTATTTACACTGTTCGTACTGTTGTCCTCATCTTTATTGCCATGTTTACGATGTTTCGGTCGTTGTATCTTCCGGTCTTCTTCAGGTGCTAGGAATTTTGAACCGAACTCTTTATTTTGATCACCGGATTTTATCATTCTCATTCCATGTGCGATGCTATTTCCGGATACGATCTAGTTATCTCCCTTTAACTCAACTCTCTAAGTTAGTTGTTCACCACTGATGTAGCCAGGTATTGAACTCACAACTCGCTGGGTCAAATCACTGGAAATCACTGGAACTAACCAACGTCTATAGGACACATGCCCCAATGGATAGCTTGATAGACTACTATAACGAGTTCGAGCTTTAAGAAGTGCCCAAGATTCATGACCTTATGTATATGATTATTTCTGAATGACATTTGCATTCAGGACAGACGATTATGATGTTTCACAGTTTCCTGTTTTTAGTTCTTTATTATCAGTGCATTTTTATGAATTTTGGGAAAGCAAATAGAATGGTTCTTTCTGACGTACACATCCCAGGCTACAAAGCCCAGCCTGTCTAGGCTTACGGTCATATTACGTTGAATACACCGGTTCTCGTTCGATCACCGAAGTTAAGCAACGTTGAGCCTCGTCAGTACTTAGATGTGTGATCGCTTGGGAATACCAGGTGCTGTAAGCGTTTAGTGACGGATGTGCGTTGTGGTGCAGTGGATATCGGCTCGGAAAGAGAAATCGGTGAGCCGTGTTCGAATTCCAGTTGAATACCCTGCATTCACTTAAGCACTGGTACCCTCGGGAAAGGTATTAATCCGTCCGTTACCTCCAGTAATGGGTTAAATAACAGGGTAGGACTTGGGGACTCTGTCCTTAAAAAACAAATCCCAATGAATCTTGGTTAAAAAAAAGTATTACTAGACACAAAACTTATATAAAAACAACGATAAATTGTTGAAAGAAAAAGGTATTACCAGCAATAAATAAATAAAGATTTAGTTGGCAATAAATGACCCGCCGAGGTTGATATGCCATGAAACAAAAACAACCAATCAGCCTGCCTAATTATTTAATCTATAGTTGGAGGAGAGATAAGAAATCGGATTATGCCTTTTCCAAGGGTATAGTACAAAAGGGAATATAACAGACTAGGATGGAATTTGAATTCAGGCTCGTTGATTCTACTTTCTTTGTCGGAAACCGTTGCATTATCTGCTCATTCTATTAAGTAAATTACAATAGTTATAATATAATACTCCAACAGTTTCTTTCCTCGCACTTCCCGACTGTGGAATTCTCTTCCAAACGATTGCTTCCCCGACGGCTACAATCTCCAGGAGTTTAAATGTAAGGTCAATACACACCTCCTAACACACTAACCTGCTCCCAATCTATCAAGCACTCTTCCCATCTGCCCGACCCTCATCCTCGCTATCCTTACTCATCTGTCACCTTTCTCCTGACATTACCTATGTCTATCCACTCCTTCTCTTTACCTTCCCCTATGTAGCCCCATGCGCAATAGTGGCAGTGGAATGCCTTGCTTGGGGTGAGATGATTAAAAAAAAAAAATGTTTCTCATTAATTAATAAATTGTCCTTTTTTTAAGAGAATATTTATATATAATAAGGTTTAAGAGAATAATAACAATGGTCATAAAAAATGAAATGGTGTCGAGACACCAAACATTTTTTTTAGCTGAATCTGAAATGACCATATTTCTAGGTTCGCTACCGTTTTTACTGTAATGAAATAACTCAATTTTGGAAAAAATCATTTTTTCATTTGTTTTCTGTATATATGATATTGAACGGTGGCAATATTTCTCAAAGTAAAATCATAGAAAGCTTTCAATTCGTATTTAAATCAACAAATATTGGTCGGCTTATTGAGAAACTAGCAGTATAGCCCGGCGTTGCTCTGGTGCAATGAAAGCTTTAAAACTAATCCATGGTCCTGGAGCTCAGACTCAGCCTAAAGAATATTTGTGTGAAGTTTGGTAAGAATAGGATAACAATTGTGGATTTGTATAAAGGACATACAGACAGATAAACAGACACACACAAACATCTTGCCTTCATATATATATATATATATATATATATATATATATATATATATATTATCGATTTTCCGCACTATTGTAAGAACTGCAACCTTGAAACATCCGAACATCGTTCCTTATGCCTTTGTCTATGAGTGCATCAAATTTGATTAAAACTGGACGACTCCTTTTATAACCCGATTTTTTCGATTATTGATTTTCGATATTTATTGGGGGTACCTTGACATAAAACTTAGCTAAGAACACTCGCAGACGCTTATAGTACAACTGTGTAAATTGTCAAGAAAATCGGTTCAGCCGTTTCGGAGTCTATAGGTAACGGACACACACAGACACACACAGACAAATTTCCTTTTATAAATAAGTTTAGATACTATTTTTTCAATAACAATCAGACCCTATCTTTAACCACGATTGAGTATACCAAGACCAACAAGTATTTTCACCAAAGCATTTAATAAAATAATAACAGAAATAAAACCTTCGTGAACATAAGAGCTATGGTAAAAATATTCTCTATCTTGATTGTCTGTCATGTTCAATGTTATTTAAGTTGCTTTTGATATTCCAGCAGTAGTCAGCCATTAATTGTTTGTCCCATCGTCCCTGGTAGCGATCTTCCATTGTTTTGATATCCTGATCGAAGTGTTCTCCTTGCTCATCACTCACAACACCGTAATTATGTGGAAATTTATGTAAAAAAATGAACCTTAATATTCATATTAGCGTATTACTGATTTATCAGTTAATTTGAATTTTTGGCGATAAATTGAAAAATATAGGTAATTCCATTTTAAAATTTTAGACTCAAAAACACTTTTTCTTATAAAAATAGTTTATTTCAAGTGCTAGGTTAGAGTTAATACAATCATCGATAGCTCCAGAGCAGTTGAGTCTAGCGAAATTTGTTCACATTGGGTCAACGCGTGTTTTCGTTTTCAGGCACTTTCTATTTTTCAGTGCATTCCTCTCCAATGCTGATGTAATCATCACGTTATCTCCTTGAGGAGCCGGCATGTTATCACTTAATTCATTTAGCGTATTTTAGCGTTATCTATTTAAACTTCTCCCTTTATATAGATATAAAAGGCTGCCTTCTTCCACCGAACGCCCCGTGGCCCAGAGTCGCCGACTAACGCCAAATCGGTCGGGTTTCGAGCCTGGGTTGTGTAGCAATCGGAGTCTAACAATACTGATGAGCTGTGATACAGCGAAACAGATCTATCTGTGGATGACAATAATTACGCTTTCACACCCTGATTGAAGACTCTAGAAGAAAGGTAGACTTTGAAAAACAATAGCATCGCTCATTCAGTAAAAATGAATTTGAGCACGCTAGCTATTGGGCGAGTAATATGATATGCGCTAAAAAGACTGCCTTCTTCCACCGAACGCCCCGTGGGGTAGAGTTGCCGACTGACGCCAGTTCGGTCGGGTTTCGAGCCCGGGTAGCAATCGGAGTCTAACCGTACTGATGAGCTGCGAAACAGATCTGTCTGTGGATGACAATAATATATATAATATATATGTATTATAAATAATACTTTAAGAATCTAGCGTTCTCTATTTAAACTTCTCCCTTTATATATATATATATATATAGGGGTTATCGACTCCGGCTGACACCAAATCAGTCGAATTTCGATCCCGGCCAGAACCAATTGGATGTCTAGGCACACTGATGAGCTGCGAAACAGGCTTGTATGTGGATGACGAATATATTTTATATATACACACATATGTATTTATTATAATAATAACCGTTGTGTATATATATATATATATATATATATATATTGTTAAATATAGCAGACAATGAATATCTATTATGCTTAATCATGAGCCATTCTAAACATCGTACTTTGCCTTTAAGTTCAGGTGAAAATAAAGACAAAAATTATCCATCATTTGGATATTTATTTTATTACGCTGGTTGTAAGCTTTCAGCTCACCTGAGTCATCGTCAGAGTGGTTGCGCGGACGTTAACATAAAGACATTCACCATCAAAGATGATATTATATTGTGTTGACATAAACCATTGCTATGCGGCGATAACAATCACCGAATAGCAGACGCAGGTCGTGAATTAGTAACGCGGTTCTATGACATCACACCACGTGAGAGACCAAAATGTTAACAACAAATCCCTAAGTCTAAATGCAATGTAATGTAATGTGACTAGATTGAAATGCGATTTTATTGAGTGTGAGTTGCTTTGATTGATTTAATGTAGATGGCCACATTATGATCAGTTAAACAACATTCTCAATACACAATGTTTTTGTCTTTGAAATTTTTCAAAAACTTTAAAAAGTAATTTTTATTATTTCAGTTAAAATTGAATTCTGAAATAATGTTAGAGATGCATGGCGGAATTTACGCATATATTCTTCAGGTTAGTTTAAACGCTAACACTAGGTTAACAGTAACACAGATCAGGGGTGGAGTAACCTATGAAGAAACAGCTAATAATCCCCTCAAATATTTTTTTTTAATCGTATCACCCCGAGGAAGGCGGTAACGCCACTGATGTGCAGGGGGCTACGTAATAGTGAAAAGATTGGAAAAGAGAAAGCCGGAAACCACATTCTAAACAGGAAACAAGGGATGAGCCTCTTCGCCTGTTCAATATACGTGGGTGGAGTGTGAATCGGGCGATAGATAGATCTATCTACTCCAATTGAAAAAAAACCAAAAAACAAAATGAGAAGAAAGGAAAAGAGAAAGCCGGAAACAACATCCTAAACAGGAAACAAGGGATGAGCTTCTTAACCTGTTCAATAGACGTGGGTGGAGTGTGAACCGGGCGATAGATAGATCTATCTACTCCAATTGAAAAAAAAACAAAAACAAAATGAGAAGAATGGAAAAGAGAAAGCCGGAAACCACATCCTAAACAGGAAACAAGGGATGAGCTTCTTAACCTGTTCAATAGACGTGGGTGGAGTGTGAACCGGGCGATAGATAGATCTATCTACTCCAATTGAAAAAAAAACAAAAACAAAATGAGAAGAATGGAAAAGAGAAAGCCGGAAACCACATCCTAAACAGGAAACAAGGGATGAGCTTCTTAACCTGTTCAATAGACGTGGGTGGAGTGTGAACCGGGCGATAGATAGATCTATCTACTCCAATTGAAAAAAAAAAAACAAAATGAGAAGAAAGGAAAAGAGAAAGCCTGGAAACCACATCCTAAACAGGAATCAAGGGATGAGCTTCTTAACCTGTTCAATAGACGTGGGTGGAGTGTGAACCGGGCGATAGATAGATCTATCTACTCCAATTGAAAAAAAAAACAAAAACAAAATGAGAAGAATGGAAAAGAGAAAGCCGGAAACCACATCCTAAACAGGAAACAAGGGATGAGCATCTTAATTTGGTTGTCATTTTTGACAGCAGACGTCCACACTATATATAAAAAAGAGAAAGTTGAAATAGATAACACCAAAATATGCCAAATATTTTAAAGTGATAACATGTGGTCTTATTTTAGGAGACAATGATCTGTATGCATAATATCTAGTTGTAGATAACCTCATTCACTTTGGTTATTGTTGAATTGTTTCGTCCTATTCGTGTTTATAACGAAAAGCGAAGAGAAAAATTGATCAGACGTGTCATCTTTCTTCTTTGTCTGGCATGAAGTAACGTTTGAGCTCTGTTAATTCTGACCTCCTTTGCCACTGGAGCGCACAATCTCGCACAATCTCGCGCTCCCTAAGTAAAACATTCCGAAATTGTACTGAAATATAACAACACAAAATCACGCAATCATTTTTTTTTCGTATTATTATTTTATTTCTAATCAAATTATTAAGCATCGAAATTTAAACAGCACGTCTCAAAATATTTCAATTTTAAAATGTGTCGACAATGCAAAATGATTGCAAAGCATTATTTTTTTTTTTTAATCATATCACTCCAAGCAAGGCAATAACGCCATTGATGCGCAGGGGGCTACGTAAGAGTAAAAAGATTGGAAAAGAGAAAACCGGAAACCGCATCCTAAACAGGAAACAAGGGATGAGCCTCTTCACCTGTTCAATAGACGTGGGTGGAGTGTGAACCGGGCGATAGTTTAGTCTGTCTACTTCAATTGAGTTAGCGTATCGCTTTCGGGCATGAACTTATATAGCTCTCCACAACTTCCTACCGATCGTACCTCTAAGCAATTTTTCTGTCCCGAGTTTTTATTTTGCTGTTTATTTGCACGACCTCGTGATGTAAGTTAATCGTTGTTTCCATCTGCCTCTCTTTCTCCCATTATGTTCTCGTGAGTGTCAAATTCCCTAAACCTAATTTCCTCGTTATGAACCAAAATTTCAACTGCTTATTTCTGATACGAAGTTTAATTGTCCTTTTCTTATTTTCCTTAAAACAATTACTTGCTCAGATGCTCCGCTCATGTTATTCTCAGAATCCTTCTGTAGAACCATATCTCTGTCTCCTCAAGTTTACCCTCCATCTGTGGGGAAATTCTCATACAAGAGGATTGGTCAGACATTTGATTTTAGCAGTTTTTCTTTGTTTTTAGTAAAATGAGGAAAGAGTGCTTAGAAAATATGAGATTCACAGGATAGATTGAAGACAAGCTGGACAAAAGAAAACAGCATATAACCTATTAGAAATTTTGTGTAAATGGATGGCAGTCCTAGGTATGACGATAAACTACGTTCGGGTCCTGGTTTTGACGATAAAATACATCTGGCAGCAAGACGTCTAATCGGGAGACTTAGAGAACATTGGAAAGATCTCATAATTGCTGTTGTTTACAGGTCCACCCTGACCCGAGGTGGTAGCACCTGTTAGCGTCCCAGCTATGGACAAATGGTTAACCTCCAAATTGGGGTCAAAACACTATAAAAGTATAAAAATAGATTTTTGTAGTGAAAATTCCAGCAATAGTTTTGGAGAAGAAAATATTACCAGCAATATATTTTCGAAGGAAGAAAATATTACCAGCAATATATTTATGAAGAAAAATATTGTCAATAATATATTTTTCAAGAAAAAAAATTAACAGCAATATATTTTTGAAGAAAAATATATATACCAGTAATACATCTGACTCTCGATAAAACCTTTTTTTACAAAAATATGTCAATGAAACCTGATATACAAACTGATTTCTTACAAAGATTATGTATTCTATTAATATAAATCTGTCTATATTTCTGAGATGAGATAATATTTACAGTATTTACATTATTCGGACTATTGTCCTCATCTTTGCTGCCATTTGTACGACCTTTCGGCCGTTGTACGCTACGGCCTTCTTCAGTTGCTAGGAATTTCGAACAGAACCCTTTATTACAATCACTGGGGTATATGAAATCCATTCCTTGTGTTGTAGTGCCTCTTTTGGTAGTCATGAGTTATCTTCCTCTAACCGTGTAAGTTACTTGTTCACCACTGCTGTAGCCTAGTATTGAACTCACAACACTTTGGGTCAAGTCACAGAAACTAACCAACGTCTAGGCCTAGTTAATAGACGTAGGCGTAGTCAATAGACGTAGACCAATAGTCGTAGACCTCTAGCGGTAGACCAGTAGACCTCTGAACGTAGACCAATAGACCTCTCTGCGTCCTCGCCTTAGTCTATATTTATGGCTGACACCAACAATCACATTACTGTGAGGAGTGACCAAGGTGTATGCATATTCTTTACATAGTCATTACATCATGAATCTACTGTAAAAATCTTATAAATAACCCAGTGAGGTTGATATGCCGTTAAAAAAAAAAAGAAAAAAAAAGAATAGTCTTTCGAAGAGGTAACAAAATGAACCAAATTTATTAATTGCTACACAGGACAGATAATTTTGGAGAGCAATGATCGCTAACGTTCTGAAGAGATACGACACAAAGAAGAAGAAGAAAAATGGTTATGGTATGTAACGTCGTAAGAATGGCAATAAAGATGAGGACAATTGTCCGAACAATGTAAACAGTGTAAATACTTCCTCATCTCAGAAGTATAGACTTGCCCAATTTTCCTTGAAGTAGCCGTAGCAATGGATTCGATATTATCGCTTCACTCCATGTTGTGGTAAAAGAAGGTGTAGAGTGTTGTTCTTCTGATGGCAGACAAAGTCCTCTTTAGTGATTAAATGACAGCTAGCTTGTTCTGGAGCCTTTAAAATTTACAAGCCATTTCTTGTCCCAGTTAACCAATGATTGGAGGTCCTTTTCATGATCAGTTGCCAGGTTTACTTTTTCTTGTCTATTGAATTTGTTACGAAAACAGGAGTAAATGGTTATGTTATCTTCACAAATAATTAGCTGGGAACTGATGATATCAGGGTGATCATTGATGAAGATCAGAAACAGTATAGGTTCAAGGATAGAACCCTGGAAGACCCATGCGTTAGTATGAAAAAATATAGAAGCATACCCTTGATGTCTGGTTGACGTGGGCAATATCCTCAGGGTTAAAAAGTGGTAGTTGCAAAAGCTCACTAAAATTTCAATCTTCGATTTCAGCTATCAACTAAAACGCCAGGAGAACATTGACTGGTCGACTTTCTGGATTCACAGCCATTGCTAGTCTCAAAGAAGGACATACATTGCAGCTCACTTTCCACTTTGGTTGAATTTCAGCCACACCCAGGAAATTTCCCCATCATTCTAGAATAACCATAATGCAACCCACGAGAGTGATTTTTACATCGACGGAACCCATAAGCAAATGGACGGAAATAGTACGTGCCATCATAATCCCCACATCGTAAATCATCCAGTCGATGCGATTTGACGCGCAGTAGGCGACGCATCTCATTTTTTGATTGCCTATTTGATGAGGACTTGAGCAAATCACAAGGGTTTCTCGTACAGCTCCGTTCTGCAAGAGAGAAAGAGATTAATAAGATATAGGATTCATTTTTTACAGTTTATCAATCTTTTGTGTTTGTTGTTTTTATTTTTTATAATCATTTCACCCCAAGCAAGGCAGAACCGCTACTGGTGTGCAAGGAGTTACACACACACAGAGAGAGAGAGAGAGAGAGAGAGAGAGAGAGAGAGAGAGAGAGAGTGTACAGGAAATAGCGAAGAAAAGATAAGAGAAAGATGGGAATCAAGGCGATAGAAGATGGAAATTGACGTGCATTTAAACTTCTGGAAATTGTAGCTATCAGGGAAGCAAGTATACGGAAGAGAGTTCCACAGGCGGAAAGTTCGAGAAAAAAAGACCGAAGAGAAGAAGTGACGGTTACAATTGACTATTTTGACGGTAAAAGAGTGGGATTTAGAAGAAAATCAAGTAGCACGAGTAAATATTCGGGATAGGGGCACCAGGGAAAGAAGCTCATAAGATCAGAAGCCGTGAAAATATTTGTAGAAAAGACAGAGGGAAGCCATATTCTAGAGGGTGAAAGTGATTGTAGTCTTGCTGCTAAATCTGGATCGATTACGTTGCAGATCCTCCTTTGGATTTTGCTGAGAACCCCGAGATGAATAACAGGAGCACCCGACCAGATATGCCAACAGTACTCAATGCACGAACGAAAGGTAGATTTATAAATGTGCGAGATGGATTCTGACAAGAAAAAAAAAACAAACTTTCTAGCATGACAGTGACCCGACCTACTTAGCGGTAGATGTAGCTATTGATTCGATGTAGCCGTTCCACTTAAATTCGGTTGAGAGTGTAAGACCAAGAAGACTAGTGTCATCCGTATTGAAGAAAGACAGGAAAGTTTCTCTGTGGCGGTTAATAGAGAGCAGGTTCTTTTTGGAGGCATTAAAATTTACGAGTCATTCCTTACCCCAATCCAACACAGATTGAAAGCCTTTTCCAAGAGCAGCAACATGATTCCAAGAGCAGCAGCAAGATGGTGGTGTCATCTGCATAGATGTCTACTTGGGAACTGATTACATCAGAAAGATCATTGATGAAGATATTAATTAAGCAAAAAAAAAAAAAAAAGACTTACTTTTTAAAATATTTTAGACAGTTGAATTCATCCCCAAACCCACATACTTCTGCTAGTAAGGTAAAAAAATAATAATTTTTAACTTTTTGGTCAGAAAGTGGTAGCAATGCGAGAGTGGGAGGGTCAACTGAATAGCTAGTAACTAAAATACAGCCGGCCAAATAAAAAAAAAAGAAAAAAAAAGAAAGAAATAATCTAATAGAGGACAAGCGTTATTTTTATAATCTCTGTCTATTACACCGTAGTTGATGGGAGAGTTTCTCCCAACATCAACACATTCTTGTACTATACTGAACAATCTCCTCACAGATGAAGAAGGGTCTTGAAGAAACAGAGATATAGTTCTATAGAGGTCTGTCGAGAATGCAATGACCCAAACATGTGAGTAATAACGAAGTTTTACAGAAAATGGATACAAAAAGAACAATTATACTTAACATCGTAAAGAGACAGTTTAAGTTTCTAAGGCACATAATGAGGAAAGAAGGCTTAGAAAATAAGATACTCAGAGGACAAATTGAAGGCAAGAGCAACAAAAGGAATCAGCGCATAACCAACTTGATTAAATAGGTGGCAGAACAAAATTTTGGAGAAATAACAAAACGTCAACAGAAAATTGGGGAGAGTTATAATCACCTGTACTTTGAAGAGACAGGCCACAAAAAGGACTGCGGCAATAACCGAGGAAAGCAATTTTTACATGATTTTTTTTTAATCATTTCACCCCAAGCAAGGCATTCCACTGCCACTATTGCGCAGGGGGTTACATAGGGGAAGGTGGTGAGAAAGAGTGGTTAGATATAGGAAATGTCAGAAGGAGGGTGATAGACGGGTAAGGATGTAGATAGGAAGAATGTTTGAGAGAATGGATGCATGTTAGTGTGTTAGAAGGTGTCTATTGAGCTTACATTTAAACTACTGGAGATTGTAGCTGCCGGGGAAGCAAGTATATGGAAGGGAATTCTACAGACGGGAAGTGCGAGAAAAGAAGCTGTTGGAGTAGAAATTGCGGTTACATTTTATCGATTTCATTGTAAAAGGGTGGGCCCTAGTTGCCAATCTAGTATCTCGTGCAAATTCGTATCTAGAGGGCACCAGTGATCTAAGTTCATTGGAGCAGAAGCAGTGAAAGTATTTATAGAAGAGACATAGGGAAGCACGTCACGCCGGTGAGAGTGACTGCGGGCGGTCTGCCAAGTTGGTATCGATCACATTACAGATTCTCCGTTGTATTTTGTCAAGAACTCCGAAGAGAATAGCAGGGGCACCGACCAGATGTGGCAGCAGTATTCAATACACGGGCGGATGGTAGATTTATATATGTGCAGGTTAGATTCAGACGGGAAAAACTTCCGGGCCCTGCACAGAGAGCCGACTTTCATAGCAGCGGATTTAGCAGTGGATTCGATATAGTGTTTTTGGGGTCATTTGTCGTATCATATAGACAGATTCCCCCACCCACAATTCAGACAAATGTCAACTTTTCCTTTATCATCTAAAAAAGAAAATTTACAAAATGAAAATTGTTGTATCGCCGAGGTGGCAGAACGATACCAGATGATGTGTGTTGAAGTATCTACAGCACAATATCCGTGATAAGGGATATTAAGAACAAACAAGACGAACACAAATAAAACAGAACAACAATAATTTGGAAGAGAGGAGAAGTTAAGTTGTTAGAGTCACAGAAAGCACAGTCCGATAATAATCTTCAATGACACTCCGAATTATTGACGACCTTTCTATGTGGACAGAAGCCCGAGGTAGATGCAGCACAAGCCAGTTAACATGGGCAAAACTGAGCCCGTAAGCTCGGACAAAAAATTCTTGTCTGCTTTTTCCTAGACAAAACTCTACCCTTCGGCGGAGCATTGTCTGGTTTCTTCTTCGCTCGGAGGCAGAGAGTCCGACAAAGTGAAAGCGTCAGTACGCACGCAGTCGATGTCCTCAGACTGTCAATGACACTCTGAATTATTTACGGCCTCTCCACGTGTGTAGAAGCCCGAGGTAGATGCGGCACAAAGATAATTAACGGGGTTAAAACCGAGCGCGAAATCTAGGACAAAGATTCTTGTTTGTTTTCCCCAGATGTGACTCTACCCTTCGGCGGAGCCTCGTCTGGGTTCCTCTCGGCCCGAAGGCAGAAAGTCCGACAAAGTGAGCGACAGACGCACGCAGTTGATCCCCTCAGGCTGTCAATGAAATACCGAGTTCCTGACTGCTATTAATCTTTATATAGCTATTTCACTCCACAGATCATTCCATATTTGAGAGCGCTAAGGGAGTGTCACCAGCTCTAAAACTTAAGGATATAAAACGATGACACATCCTCACAATAACAGATGACAGAAAAGTGATACCGAAACCTGAAGGTGCATTGGAATAGCAAAATATACCTTTCAAAGTAAATTATTAAGAAACATGAAAATTCCTTACAAGCAAATAAATGTGCTGAATTCTTATGCAATATAAATCTTCCTCTATGACAGTTAACGCTGCAAAATCTCCTCACAAATGAAGAGATAACAGACGTATGGTGGCTTCAAAGAATTCTGAGAATACGATGGACTCAACATGTAAGCAACGAGAAAGTTTCAAGGAAAATGAAATAAAAAAGGACGCTTATACTTAGAATGAGAAAAAGTTAAAATTTCTAGGACTCATCGCTAGAGAAAGCAATTTTTACATGATTTAATTTTAAAATCATTTGTCATTTGTCGTGTCATACGGGTTCACACATCCATAAAAACTAACCATGTATCACATTTTGTAACAAGTAAACAAATTATCTATTACATTGACACAATTTTTTTCAAAGCCGTCATGCTCTTTCTAGTATTAATGCGACCTCACAGGTGCGTTTAGGTTGAAAGCGTGGAAACAACAAGCTTAGAATAAATAATATATAACATGCATAATATATATATATATATATATATATATATATATATATATATATATATATCACTCCGAGCAAGGCGGTAACGCCACTGATGTGCAGGGGGCTACATAAGAGTGAAAAGATTGGAAAAAAGAAAGCCGGAAACCACAGCCTAAACAGTGAACAAGGGATGAGCCTCTGCACCTGTTCAATGTATATATACATAATACTAGCCGTATATGGCTGAAATGTTGTGAATATGACAATAAAGATAAGGACAACAGTCCAAACAATGTAAATAGTGTTAATAATTAATTGTGTATATGTGATACACACTTGGGTGATTATATCTCTTTTGAGATATGACTGACTAGCCAAAAGATTTTCTCACAGTAGGTTGCCACTACTTTCTGCAGTAGACTGGTTGCTAACCAAGGCTATTAGAATCCAATCTGCCTTGCTATTTAACCAAATAGCTGGAGGAAGAAGAGATAGATTGATTCCTTTCCCAAGAGTATTTGTATGTACATGAATGAAATAAATTTGAGAGGAATTTGAACTGAGCACTCAGTTTTTACATTCTAAGCAGATATCCATTACACCACAATGCATATTTAAATGATCATCTCAGAAATTCACAAAATTAGTAGGTTTTAAAATCAATATGTTCCAAAATCATTAAGCTCTAAATTTAGTATGTCTCAAAACCAGTAGGTTATATGTTCAGTATGTCTAAATTCAGTATGGTCCCAAATCAGTAGGCTATATGTTCAGCATGTCACCAAAATCGGTAGGTTCTAAATTCAGTAGGTCCCAAAACCAGTAGGTTCTAAATTCATTATGTCCAAAAAATCAACAGGTTCTAAATTCAGTATATCCTAAAACTAGTAGGTTTTAAATTTAGTAAGTTCTAAATTCAGAATGTCTCAAGAACAGGTTCTAAATTCAGTTGGCTGCAAACGCCTGTAGCTTGAATTTGCACAGATTGTCAGCGTTAAATGTTGCCAGCAACAGTTTTTGTTGATCTCAATGTTGAGTATTTGTGATTAACAAATTTGAAATAATGAATGCAAAGAACACACAATTTTAGTCATAATTAGACTCTTTTTAGCTCTTTGCTTCCATTTATCTTCTGAAAGTATTAGTGCAACAACTTATTAAAATATGTCTTTGTGTCATATGATTATACTTTTATAGTTTTTTAAAAATCATTTCACCCTAAGCAAGGCAGTTTTACTGCCACTGGTGTGCAGGGGTTAATGTAACGCCCTGCACACCAGTAGGAGGAAAGTGATAAGAAAGAGGGACAGGTTATAGTGGGTGCTAGGAAGCGGGTAATAGAAGAATGAGAGTGGAGTGGACGGAGAAAAGAGCATGAGGGAAATGATGTGAGTCAGAGAGATAGGAGATGACTGTTGACCCTACACTCAAATTCTTGGAGATTGCAGCTGTCAGGGAAGCAAGTATACAGAAGGACATTCCACAGGCAGGAAATGTGAGAAAAGAAGCTGTTAGAGTAGAAGTTACGGTTACATTTTATTGGTTTTATTGTAAAAGAGTGGGACCCAGTTGCCAGTCTAGTAGCTTGAGCAAATTCATGCAGAGGGGGCACCAGTGAACTAAGTTCATTGGAGCAGAAGCTGTGAAAGCATTTCTAGAAAAGACACAGGGAAGCCACAATAAGCTGGTGAGAAAATGACCACATCTAACACGCTAATTTGGGATTGATCACATTACAGATTCTCCACGGGATCCCGTCAAGAACCCCGAGGTGAATAGTAGGGGCACCCGACCAGATGTGGCAGCAGTATTCAATACATGGGCGGATGGTAGATTCATATATGTGCAGGATGGATTCAGATGGGAAAATTCCTGACCCTACACAGTGAACTGACTTTCTTAGCAGCGGATTTAGCTATGGAATCAATATAATCATTCCATTTGAAGAGTATTAAAAATATTTGCATCTTCAACCAGATTTTTTAAGAAAAAATGCACTTATGCTCTTTTAACATAACACTAATAACATAAAGTTCAGGTAAACTTGGATCTTCAAGTCTGCAAAAACATGGAGTATCAAAAAAATGTTTGTCACTTTTTGAGTGGCATTTTATAAATCAAAGTAATGGCCTAAATCTTTATAACTTGATAAAAAGAGAGAAATCAGTGTGAATGGTTATATGTACCAATCCTTTTGTCCGTGTATCGAATAGTGGTCATATTTGTTGGATGCTCCTGCTATTCATCTCGGGGCCCCTGACAAAATCCAATGGAGTATCTGCAATGTGATCAATTCTGAAATAGCAGCTCAACTTCAGTCACTTTCTCACCAATGGGGTGTGATTCCCCTATGTCTTTTTCACAAATACTTTCACAACTTCTTCTATAACAAGTTTCTTTCCCTGGTGCCCTGACCACACAAATCCACTCATGCCACCAAACCGGCAACTAGGTCCCACCCTTTTACTGTCAAAATAGTCAAATATAACTGTTACTTCTCAATCAACTTCCTTTCTTGCACTTCTCGCCTGTGGAACTCTCTTCTATATACTTGCTATAGCTATAATCTCCAAAAGTCCAAGTGTAACATCAACTTCCATCTCCCATCTCCTTGATTCCCATCTTTCTCTTATCATTTCTTCAATATCTTCGGTAACTTGACCCTTTCTCTTTCCTTTTCTCTCACTGTAACGCCCTGAGCATGAGGGGTGGTACTGCCTTGCTTGGCGTGAAATGATTATAAAAGAAAGATGTCTATTTCTTTCCATTGATTTTTTTCTCATTTTTTTTTCTATTAAAAAAGAAAATGTTACTTAAAAATTACATGGGTGAATGTTGAAAATATTTTCCTTTTCTTTCTTCTTAAAATCACTATTTAGTTTGAGGTTGTTTTATAGAATTTAGTAGGTTACAATTAGAGAGTAGTAGTAAAAAAAAGAATAGGTATTTAGCAAGGTGCCCACAATGCAACTGGATGTGACAAAAGGTTGAGGTTTAAAGTTGATTTAACAGACATATTGTGCAAAAAAAAATTCCAAAGCACCTCCCCTTTTGGGGACACTTTAGGTGCCGGGCAAAAAACACAGCCCCCTTCCAAGAGAGAATACTGCCTTGGGGAAAGGCCACCTGGGGCTTGGGTCAAAACCAAAATATAAATCCAAGCCAAAGGCAAATAAAATAATAGTTAACAATAACTCATTTCCTTATTCTTGCTTTCCTGATGGCTACAACTTCCAGGAATTTAAATGCAAGGTCAATACTCATCTCTTGACCCTAGTTCTTTGCACACCGCCCTGTATATCCTTTCCTTTCTTTCCACTTTTGCAACTGTCATCACACCTGTATTCCCATCCTTCTCTTGCTCCTTTCTAACTGGTTTGTCCTTCTCTTCAATCTCCTCTAATCTTTCTCTCTTATGTAGCCCCCTGCACATCAGGGGAGTTACCACCGTGCTCGGGGTGATATGATTAAAAAAAAAAAAATTTTTTTTAATTGGTGTATCCACACCACAACCAGATGTGACACAAGGTCAGTTTAAGGTGGGTTTCTTGGCTATGCTAAAACCATGATTTCAACCTTAAACTTAAAAAAAAAAACATATTTCATACAAAATGGGATTTGTGTGTGTGCGTGTGTACGTATATTATTTTATTGTTTGCATGTGTTAGCATAATTAACGTATATGTTACAATGACTCATTAATTCTGATAAATACCAATAGGCTTTGCAATCAATTTCACACCAAACCAGGAGCATCACTGGCCACAGGTGAACTTTAGGTTACCGTACGCTGAAACAAGTGACCTTAAAACTGCGGGTTTTTAAGAGTGCGAACGTCAAACATGTCAGAGATAAATATAAACAACAGCCCCAAAGAGGGGTTGGGTGGTTTCTCAAGTATAGAAACAAGAATGTAAACTCAACGTTGAGAAACAAGGGCGACGACGTTGCTCACACTCATTATCATTAATATGCACCCCGAATTTATTAGACGCGATTGGAAAGTGAAAGGTATTGTGGTGGACAAGGATCTGTCCTTGAAACAACACTACCTCAATCTCTTAAGAGGACTGGCAGTGAGACACACAAAGACATATGAAAAGCTAAACTAATTTTTCACGTACAACAACTTCGCTTCTCTTGTCACATTGACCAGGAAGTCGATTTCAAATTCCACTTTGACCTGTTGCCTAGATTTCGAAGTAATGCACTCGGGAAAGTCACAAGTCTAGCTATTCTCCTACAGCGATGGCTTTCTGACGTGGTTGATAACAGTCTAGCACGGAGATGGTGAATCTTCAAATAATCCGAGCAAACACAAAAAATAGATGAGACTACGACCGATAAAAAGTAAAGGGAGACAAAACCTTCCTACATCACTCTCTCTCTGGTCCTGGGTATGATGATAAACTGCTTCCGGCAGCAAGGTCTGATTGGATGGTATTGAAAATGCGTGGAAGTACTTCTTGATTGCTGTTGTTTCCAGATACACCCTGACCCGGGGTGGTAGCACCTGTTAGGGTTCCAGCTATGGGCAAATAGTTGCCCCCAAACTGGGGTCAGAACACTATGAAAGTATGAATAAACTTTTATAGTAAAAATTTCTGTAATACTTTTTTGATTAACGCCAGAATAATTACTACTGAGCAGTGAGCTCGACCCTCAACAGGTTTCCATAATTTCGGCCTTATGCCATATCTAAGTCAAACTTAGAAAATCACCATTACGAGACGTGTGATTATGTAACTTATAACCATAAAAGAATTAATATTTTCGCATACCACTATTAGTTTTCAAAGTTTTCTGTTCGTCTTCCCAACAATTGAACCCATAGCTTTCTCTTGTAACCGGCGATAACCTTTCACCTTTATCAGTTAGACCACTTTGTTTTATTTATTTACTCGTTCATTCAAGCACCAAACACAACCCACATATGGCCACTAAAAGACAAATTTACTTCAGTTATGATTTGACTATTTTTATTTTTCTTGTAAGAAATTCCGCGTGTGCCACTCACCAACGAAACATCGACTCCACCACACATGCCAACGAAGAGGGAAGAAAAAAAAATTTTTTTTTTCTATGTCCGTATCGACGTTTTCTTTATCAGCAAAGCCGAGAAGATTCTTAATTTCGGGTCTGGCCTATTCTTCATCGAATTGATATTTGTATACTTAGAAGGAGCATATAACAAGTTCATTTTGGTGCAAAGTGACTTGTATTTTCTTTTTTTTTTTAATAAGAGAAAGCAGTTGCTATTGAACTTTTACCATAGCACCAAAGTAACAAAAATGTTATATAGCCCTCTTGTCGGGTCTTTAATTCTTCTGAAACACAATGTTTTTTGACGAATTCGGACGACGAAAATAATCAAACTTCTGAAGTGATTAAACTTCAACAAATCATAAATCTTTTTACCGAGGATCACTCAACCGACCTCTTCACAAAAATCAGTTCTGCATAAAAATTTCATAATCTTCTTTGTCGTCGTCACAGTCAGCAACAACAAATACAATCTGCAACAAACACTTTTGTCGAAAAACAATGGACTGGACCCATAAATCAAAATCACTACTTTACAATTGTGAGTTAGGCTTCAACTCCACGCCATTGACAGCTGTTTTCTGTTACAAACCTGAATCTTGGACACAATCTGGCATTTAACCTCGGTAAAAAAGTAAAAAATCCTAATTCCAAACATGTTTTCTATTTTGCCCACCTGGTTGACACCTTTTTACAATATCTATTCCTTCAAATTACAAAACATCTGTGTTGCGAAGCGCAAATACACCACATTGTCACAAATTCATGTTTCCCAAAAATATCGTACAAAGTATATTTAACATCTAGAATTTTCTTTAACGAAACAACTTTTTCATCAAAATCTGACTAAATCAACCTTCTCACGATAACTGAACATTAAAAAAAAAACAAACAAACCCTACCTTTACGGCATTAAATAACCCACAGAAATTGATATGCCGTCAAACAACTCAAACTCTCACTCTCTCTCTTTTTATGCTTCGTATGTATATAGCTCTTCGTAATTACCTGTCCTTTGCAGCTGTGAATAAATTTTTTTTTTCGTTATTCCTCAGCCTTGTTCCTCCATACATTTTCTCAAGCTGGTTAATTATGTTTTCTTCTGTGCCTCTTGCGGGTACAATACATATAAAACCCCCTAGTCCTTCGCTACTCCACAGCAGAATATCCCTCATCACTGTGGAGCAGATCATCAGACGCAAAAAAAAAAAAAAAATCGCCCCTGCCTCAAACACCTCACGTTTCAAGCCAACCGAAGTAAATGACCCCTACTTGTTTAGTGGCATTGCACTCTCGTAAATAAGGACTGTCCACTCCCAAATCGAAAAGTTGAATAAGGAAATCTAGTTTAGTGGAAGAATGAGGTATGCAACGCAAAGATAGATGTAAATGAAATATCCTCTCGATTAGAAATGGTAAACCTTTATAGTTGCCAGGTTATATTTGGTACTTTAAATATTTTCATTAACATGAATTTGTTTAGCGGCATTACCGAAATTTAAATATCTTGTACGTAAGATTTTTTTTTTTTTTTCAGATAATAATGGTTTTATCGATACAAGTTTTACTAATTAACACATAACTTAGGGAAGAGGTGTATTCATTTTAATTGAATATAACGAACCGAACAGGAAGACTAGTCGTTTTAATCCTTCTTTATATGTGTGTGTGTTTTTTTGCTTCAGTAAATGATCTTTTTGTTCTTCCGTCGAAGTAAAGAAAAAAAAATTTAACAGTGTGTGCAATTATGATTTCCAAGTTTTATTTTAGCAGACATATTTCTACTCCTTTAGCTATGTTCAGTGGTGGTATCATATCGGTTTGCACAGTTTCTTAAAATTATAAACGATTAGCACACCAGTTTTTGGATTATCCAAAAATAATCTTGTGTATTAATAGCCGATATATTATAGTTAATACCATTGCTGTAAGTTCTGCCGAGGATGAAAGAGGGTTTCAAAGATGAACATTTATTCTGAGAAGAGAAATCGTCTTGAAGTTAAAAATGTGGCAAATCTTCTAATCATAAATTTGATCGGTCTTGATTGAATCTTTGGGACTGCAGCAGTTCAGTTTAAAAGTAGCTAAGAACCCATTACACAGCTGATGACACTAGAGTCAAAACGCATCATGCTTCTGAACAAAAAATGATTAGAACAGAATTTCAAACTGGAAATATCTTAATGTTTTCTATCTGATTATAAAAATGAATTGTTTTATATACTATTTAATGATGTATTTCCATTCTCAGATTGAAAAGAATGCAGAATAGCTTCTTAAATAATACCTGTCTTGATAGAATCGTTTTCTGGAAATTTCGGATGCCATTTTTGTTGCTATTCATACTCCCTGAAATTAAAGTTTTGTTTAGCAAACAGGAAACAACTGAGGCATTCTTGACTCTAAGATAACTGTAGACGTTCGACATACCACAGACACAACACTAGAAGTACTAAGACTGACAAGAAAACCTGAGTACAGCAAAAAAAAGGAAAAGGCAGAAAGTGAAGGAAGATCGTATTGCTTTCGTTTTCTAAATAGAATAGGCCTGTTAGCCTTGTAAATCAGCATTCCCAAATCTCTTTTCCTACTGCTTGAACACAGATCTCTGGTATTGGTGGAAGTTACGCAACGATTTTGGTATCTGCTCGATCTCATTACCCACAAGGGAATGTAACAGAAGGCCAGTGTCTTAACGTGGGAACCGATCTATATGTTGGTTAATGATAAAAAGTTGTCCAGTTCGTTCGGCATATATATATATATATATCTATAGATGCCAGACTAGATTCTCTGACCTCGTGTAGTGAACCATCTAGATTCGGAAGAGCTAATTTAGCAAAAATACCTACACTTTAAAATTCAAGCAGAAGTAAATTAAAGTTAGAAAAAAATCAAATCAAATCGGAGGGTGAATGTCAAGAGAACGATTTTCGGTACTCGACGGCGCTTTTTATATATGTAGATACATCAGTAAGCCTGTAACATGATTACAAAAATAGCCCTTGCCTTCCACAAAAATGTTTATCTACTTTAGATATCATTTCTGTTTTTGTCAATGGTAACGTATATTTTTTTTTACTGTTAAATCTCAAAAAACTTCCGACGATTAAGTATGATTTTTTTTATACTCTCTCAGTGAAATGGTTAAAATAATAAAAAAAATTGAGCATTCATTAACCTATTTTAATGGGAAAAATGTTTAAGAGAAGAATTAAGTTCAATATTATTTAGTACTCCATATTACGTACGTATTGATGAGGTTTTTTTTTTCAAAACTTTTGCTTAAAGTAAATTCTAATAGTAGACAGAGCTGCCCATCTCTTGGTTCACACTTCTCTGTATCTTTTTTTAACAGGTGTAGAAGTTTACCTTTAAATCTCAAAAAAATATTTCCGGTTATGACAATTGTACTTCTGAGCTTTGAGAAATAAATTTATATTCTCATATTATGGAATCATGTGTAATATATATATATATATATATATATATATATATAGGAAAGAATATTAAAAAGTTTTGAATTTAAAAATGTACATTTTTTGGACAGTATTTGTTTATTTTTATTATTGTATTTATATTTCAGACCGCCCTCGGTCCTTCATCAGAAACAAGTTGATGATGAAGGGCCGGGGGCGGTGTGAAATATAAATACAATAATAAAAATAAACAAATACTGTCCAAAAAAGTACATTTTTAAATTCAAAACTTTTTAATATTCTTTCCGATACATATTAAGACAGTATACGTGGATCATCACTATGTTATATATAAATATATATATATTGAAAGAACAATGCCTTACCAGGTAGTTAACAATGATAGTACCATCATTTTTGTAGTTGTTTGTAGTCTTCACGTAATAATTAATAATAAACCAATAACCATTCATCGTTCTATTTTTATATTGAGCACTGTTTTAAATGAATGTTTTGAACGATACAATTGTTTTCTTCGTTCTAACTCATTTGTATATAATTATGAATTGTTGTGCATTGCGACACGGATAGTTCTATGGTTCGAGATAGAATCTCGTCATCAGGCAATGTTGGATGTTGGTTGTGAAAATGATTTTCATTCACCTGGATTTGTATATATATATATATATATATATATATATATATATATATATATATAAGAAAATAATTGCAAAGTTTGTATATGTTCTAAAGTAATAATATATATATATATATATATATATATATATATATATTACACAGGATTGTATGAGAATATAAAACTCTAACTTAGAGCTCAGAAGCATTGCGAAGCGGTCGACCCTGCTTTACTGAGGGGAATTGGAATGCTGAATTGTACTGGTCCACGGATGTACATCTAACTTTCACACATGGCTCCAAGTATTCGCACGAGCACAGCGGCGGCTACACATCGGTTAACACCATTGACCTGCCAGCTAAACTGATAGTCGAAAGTGTTTCCTGACATGATCAGTGCCAAGTGACAATCGGTAAGTCGCTATCTGTGGATAAGAGCTGCACTTCAGAGGTCAAATGCTTTTACCAGTGGACTGAGGAACATCTGAGTTGACGGATGTGTTAGCCCCAACATTCCCCGCGCAAAAGACACTGTTTTACTTTGAATGTCACCATGAATCATAATTACAACAGAAACAGGATAAGTAATGATCACAGCGGTGCAAAATGTGCTAACTGAATAAAATGAATTAATAATAGTGAATATAAATCCATTTTCTCCCCCACCGGATATGGATAAAATAGTAGGAAAGACTGAGTATTGCAGCTTTAGGTGACAGCCAGTCTAAGATAAATAAACTCTGAATTTAAACCATCTAAATCTAGAAGATGGTAACTTCAAAAACAAATCGACCTGAAAAGAAGGATGGGGGCAATCTCAACAACCACGGTGCAAAAGGAAACCGGCAGTCTATTAAATATCGCCCTGAACTACAACCGTGAGATGGAGTGGAGTTGTAACCAGAACGGTGCAAAATGCGCCTAACGAAGAAAAAAATTAATGATGGACATAGTAAAATTAACTGTTTCCATTAGAGAATTAATTGACCGAAGTGTTGTCGTCACTATCGATTGTAATTTATATGTTCTTTCTCTTAGAAAGTCATTCCGGCGTTAGTCATGTCGGATAGCCGAAAATGGGTAGTCTCCTACCGTCTGCTTCCCACGACACATGAATTAATTGACCGAAGTGTTGTCGTCACTATCGATTGTAATTTATATGTTCTTTCTCTTAGAAAGTCATTCCGGCGTTAGTCATGTCGGATAGCCGAAAATGGGTAGTCCCCTACCGTCTGCTTCCCACGACACATGAATTAATTGACCGAAGTGTTGTCGTCACTATCGATTGTAATTTATATGTTCTTTCTCTTAGAAAGTCATTCCGGCGTTAGTCATGTCGGATAGCCGAAAATGGGTAGTCCCCTACCGTCTGCTTCCCACCACACATGAGCTACAACCGAGCCACATACAGGAGAGTACTGGGAAGAAGTAAAGGAAAGAAGTTTTCAACGAGGAATTACTTCCACTTTCAAAGCTTTGGGTAACAAATTACCCCATGTGACTAAAGTTTAAATCAGAAAAATTACACTTATTGCTATCTTTTATGTACTGATAGAAGTTTCCTTTCAAACCTTTTGCTGAAGGTTGAGGGAAACATCAACATCTGGGATATATAGTTATTTTCTCTTGTAATTACATGTGATATCTGTTTTACTTGTTGTTTTTGGAAGTTTTCACATGACGTGGCTTTCTTTGTGTAGCGATCTGAACAAGAATTTGATGAAGAATTCTCTTCTTCGAGAGCTAAAGGATTCATTCGTTTATAGCCATTTTGAATCATTGATCAGAGAATATGGTTGCACATAAATGATATCTACAACCGTCAACTCATTACTATGGACCTTGGAGAAGTAAACGTAAGCACTGTCTTTTGAAATAGCACATTAGCATAAGTGAAATTGAAACTAACATACCTGGTGATTTCATATCGCTCCTCTTTGCTGAGATACACGATCATGGCAATTTTGTCAGGTTTTTCTTCTGCTAGTTTCTGTATCCGTTCCGGAATGGTTTCGTAGGTAAACGAAATGTTACCTGGTTGGTGGAAGTAGCTTTTTTTTAACATGGTTGGTTCGTTTAATTTCCCTTTCGTCTGACAACTTTTTGAGACATCTGTCTATTTTTGTTTCTATGGGGGGTTTTGTTTTCTTTTATTCATTGGACTGCACAGAAGATAGGGTTGAATGCTTTCTTTTCGAAATGTCACGAATAAGTATTTGGTGTGAACTAAAAAATAAAAACAAAAGAATAACTGTCAGACAATATTGTACAGAGTTTGTTTGCTTGTTCTCAATAAATGACCAAACAATTTCAGATTGTGTAAAGTAAGAATTTGCACGCTAAGTAAGTCTCCATGATTTGTTGGTCTAAATGTCGTTAATATGGCAACGAAAATGAGGACAACAGTCTGAACAGTGTAAATAGTTTAAGTGGTTTTCTTTATTTGTGTAACGATCTGAAATGAGATTTGATTAAGAATTCTCTTCTTTGAGAACTAAAGGATTCATTCGTTTTGAATCAATAATCTGAGAATATGGTTGCATATAGATGATAGTATATCTACAACCGTCAACTCATTACTGTGTGTCAAGCTACGGACCTTGGAGAAGTAAACGTAAGCACTGTCTTTTGAAATAGCACGTTAGCATAAGTGAAATTGAAACTAACATACCTGGTGATTTCATATCGCTCCTCTTTGCTGAGATACACGACCATGGCTATTTTGTCAGGTTTTTCTTCTGCTAGTTTCTGTATCCGTTCCGGAATGGTTTCGTAGGTATACGAAATGTTACCTGGTTGATGGAAGTAGCTCTTTTTCAGCATGGTTGCTTCGTTTAATTTTCCTTCGTCTGACAGATTTTTTTGACTTCTGTCTATTCTTGTTTCTTTTCGGGTTTTGTTTACTTTTACTCAGTGGTCTGCACAGAAGATTGAAGGTTGAATGTTTTCTTTCCTAGATGTTGAGAATAAGTATTTGGTGGGAACTAAAAAAGATAAAATAAAAGAATAACTGTAAGACGGCATTGGGTAGAGTTGGTTTGCTTTTTCGCTTAGATGTGACACAAGGCCGAAAGTATGAGGTACCTAGTGAGGATCGAACTTACTACTCAGTTACTACTCAGATCATGGCCCTCCACGTCTCCCTATCCCTAGTGGCCCTTAGCATGTTTGTTCCTGTTACTCCTGGCAACCCCCGTTCCGTCATCCACCCGACCAGTCCCTGCAAATATGTTATCCGCTGCCTTCCTCTGTTTCTCTTTCCCTCTACCTGGCCAGTTAGTATCAGGTTCTCCAAGCTCTCCTTCCTCATTGCGTGTCCCAGGAACTTCAGTTGTCTCTTCCTGATGCTCTGTATTAATTTCCTTTTTGTTGCCATTCTTTCCAACACCTCAACGTTGCTTGCATGTTCAGTCCACTATATCTGCAGCATCCTTCTGTAGAACCACATTTCCGCTGCTTCCACTTTTGTCCTCATTTTCGATGTTATTGTTCAGCACTCACTACCGAATTGAAGAACTGACATCACATAGCAATCCAGCACTCTTTTATTTGTTTCTAGTGAAATTTTCCTGTGTGCTAGTACTTTGCTCAGCTTCTGGAACGCGTCTTTTGCCATGCCAATTCGCCTTCTGATCTCTGTGTCGCACTTTCCATCTCCTGTTAGAACACTTCCTAGATATTTAAATTTTTGCACCTGCTTTATTCTGGTATTCCCTACCTGTATTTGGCATTTTGGGTTGCACCTTTTGCTGATGACCATGCATTCAGTTTTCTTAAAATTTATTTGTAGTCCTTTTTTGTCACTCTCCACCGCTACCTTCTGTAGGAGGTCCTGCAGTTTCCTTTCCGTGTCCGCAATCAGCACTGTATCGTCCGCATTCTTTTAGTGAATCCCATTTTGAGTATCCATCGACAGAATCCAGCACTGTTTTCTTGGTATTGGGCGGCACCTGCAATGCTAGCTGGAAAGGTGAAGCAGTGTAGTGCGTTTACCGCTTGCATTGAGAATTGAGATGTTGATAGTCAATGGTTCACCACGGTCGACCATCCTTTTTTGTTGTAATCACCATTGTGCTGCACCAATACGTAGGAGTACCAACAAGCACTTGTTTTAATATGCCTCTTTCTATGTCTTGCATTAGGGCTTGCCTTACCGGTTCATTATGGTAGTAAGGAACAGGTATAGTTCCGTGCTTAGCTGTAGGGGCTGTCCCCTCCTTTAAATGGATATGTGCAAGTTTACCAGACATGGCTGGGAATTGTCCATCAGTCTTGAACGCTGAATTAGCAAATTGAGCTAGTAACCACTTTTTCAGGTTTTCCACATTTTCTTCATTTGTTGGGAAGGGAGGTTCATTAGGGCGATTTGGTAGTTTAAAGTCTGTGGATTGCTTTTGCTCCTTATTACGAAGGCAGACAACTGCAGTATAATCAGTCAGTCAGTTTAGTGCCATACTCGAAAGAGACATGACTGACTGGGCAGATGATTATCCCGCAGTAGGTTGCTGCGGTAGACTGGTTGCCGATCAAGGCTATAGAACCCAATCTGCCCTGCTATTTTACCCATAACTGGAAGGAAGAGACGGATTAATACCTTTCCCAAGGGTATTTGTGCGTAAGTGAATACAATGGATTCAACTGGAATTCGAACTCGGCTCCCCGGTTTCTCGTTCCGAGCCGATATCCACTGTACCACAGTAGGTATCCAATTTTCTTTGCTTGGGTCTGTAATAGGCATGGTTTTGGGGAAGTGAGGAGATAATATGCCTACGTCAATACAGGCGGCCTTGCTAAAATCTAGCTTATCGATATTATTGCATGTATAGAGAGTTTGTTTTGTTGACATTTCTCCGACACTGAACTGAACAGAAAGCTATCCATGGCATATAAGAGTTGAGCCCCCCACTGCACAAATAACTTTTATAGATGGGATAAAGTTACTTTCCTTGAGACCCATGCAATGTAGGTGCTTAGGTCATCCTAGGCAGATAGTGGCCCCACTGTCTGAGAAGATCCTAAATCGAGTGCTTTGATTTCCTGGAATGTCTTCAGGATTTCTGGGGTCTGGCTCTGGAGAAAATGGGACTAGGGTTGCTTCTATCCCCCAAAACACTATTTTTGTTAGGGGACACATACGAGCCGTTTTTTTTTTCGTAAAATTGTACGTGTGCAATTAAACTTTCCATGTTAGCTTCATCATCTTGAAGGTCTCTCACTTCAAGAGGGTAGATTTTTGATCTGGATCGGCAAACATTTATAAAATGACCTCGAATTCCGCACGAGTTATGTTTGTTCCCATACAGGACATGCTTGTTGGCGGGTGCTGGTTCCTGGAATTCCATGCTTGTGGTTGCCACATCCATTGAACGTGAATTGATTTTTCTTACATTCTGTTTTTTAGGGAATTCAGGTTGAGGATGTTTTTTTTTACTTGTGCCTTGTTTTCTTTGCAATACACGCAATGCCACCATCTCACGTGTTCCTGCCATTTGTGCTTGGGTACGGAGTGCTGCCTCAAATGCTTCGGCATGGTTAATATTTTGCTCGAGGGTCTTTAACGAACAGGTCTTTGCCTATTGTTCCTCGATATACGCTGGTTTAATGCGATCAATAGCGATATTATCTTTCTTTTCTTTCCTCATGATAGTAAAATATTTTTCATGCCTGTCCAGAAATTGGTATGGTCCTGAATAATTTGGACAAAGTGGTTTTTTAACCGCGTCATTTCTGATAAATATATATTTGCAGGTGTGAAGATCGTTTGGGATGTAAGTTTTTTTCTTTGCTTTCCTGGTGGATGTAAAGTTGAGAAGAGACATTTTATGTTTTAATTCTGTTACAAACGTTGTTGTAGGAGAAATATCTGTCTTGTGATTGAAATACTGTCCAGGTAGGGTCAATGCTGATCCAAAAACTACCTCTGCAGGTGTGCTTTGTAAATCTTCTTTCACCATGTTTCTTATCGCTAAAAGGATTAGTGGTAAATTGTCTGTCCAGTCCGCATAATTTAAATTCATAGCTAGAGAAGCTTTTAACTGTCTGTGGAATCTTTCAACCATCCCATTTGCGCAAGGGTGGTAGGCAGTTGTTTTAATGTGACTCGTTTCTAACAATTGGTTAAATTCAGCAAAAAGTGTTGATTGGAACTGTGAACCTCTATCTGTTCTGATTACTGAAGGTACTCCAAAAATTGCTATCCAGTCCTGCAGTATAACTCTGACTATTGTTGCGGCTGAAATGTCTTTAACTGCTATGGCTGTAGGCTATCTGCTAAATCTGTCCACGATAGTGAGAATATATGTATGTCCTTTTGAGGTGGGTAAAGGTCCTACTAAGTCGACATAAATGTTGGTGAATCTAGCATCAGGTGTGCTAAAAGTACCAAGTGGTGATTTCGTGTGTCTGTGGATTTTATTCTTTTGGCAAGGTATACAAGTTTTAGTCCAATTGCGAATGTCCGTGTTCATATTGGGCCAAACAAAGCGTTCTGCTATTAATGTTCTCTTGTCCCTTAACATATCGGATATCTGTGGAGAATTGGGCAATATAATCGAGATGTCTGATTTCTCGTGAACCATAGTTATCTACATGTGTATGTAGTGCATATGTTAATGATTTATGATCTGTATAAATGCAAAAATTCCTTCCTTCCAGCAAGTGTTTAAAATGTTTAATTGCAATGTAAATTACCAGAAGCTCCCTTGAAAAGGTGCTGTATTTCGTCTGAGTCTTGCTTAGCTTGGCAGAAAAAAAATGATATAGGAGTAATTGTGTTGTTAGCAAGTTGATGCATGACTGCTCCTACAGCTATTTCAGATGCATATGTTGTAAGCGTAAGTTCAGTGTCCTCACTGTCCCTTACGTAATCTAGTTTTGTAAAGTTGGCCAAAGCAGTTTTAGCTTGTTTGAAGGCTTCTAAGGTAGGTTCTTCTAACTTTAACTGTTGGTTCTTTGTTTTGTCTTTTAACAAATCTGTTAACGGTGCAAGTAATGTAGAACAGTGAGGTAAAATCGTCTGTAGTAGCTAATTACGCCTATGAATCTGCGTACTTGTCTGACGGATGTTGGTTGTGGGAAATTTAAAATTGCACTTACTTTCTCGGATAGTGGAGATATTCCGTCCTTGTCGATTAAGTGTCCGAGGAAATTAACCTTTGGTTGGCTGAAAATAAATTTCTCTGTATTTATTTTCAGACCGTAATGTGATAGTCTTTCAAAGGTTTCCTCTAAGTGCTGTCTGTGCTCGTCCAGGTTTCTGCTGGCGATTAAAACGTCATCCACATATGCAAATATAAATGGCAGACCTATAAAAACTTTGTCTATTAACCTTTGAAAGGTTTGACAGGCGTTCCTAAGCCCAAAGGGCATCCGTACAAACACGTAAAAGCCAAATGGTGTGGTCAGTGCAGTTTTATGAATGTCCACTGGAATTTGGTAATACGCTTTTACGAGATCCAATTTGGAAAATATGGTGGTGCCTTGTAGACCGATGGCGAAATCGTGATTATGTGGAATAGAGTATCTATCCAGGACCGTTTTAGCATTTAACCTTCTAAAATCGCCACAAGGGCGCCATGTTGTAGCGTCAGACTTTTGCACCATGTGTAGCGATGAAGACCAAGCACTTTTCGAGGGTCGGATGATCCCTTGCTGTAACAAATGTTGAAACTCGTTTTTTGCAATCCTATATTTATCCGTTTTCAATCGTCTGGGGGTGGCATAGACAGGTTGTCCAGTTGTCTTGATGTAGTGCTTGGCATTATGTTTGATGGTGTCTGTGTTTTTAAATGGCTGGGAGAGTTGTGGATATTTTTGTAGTAGCTGACGGATGTACTGGTCCTCGTGTAAGGCAGAGCTGATTCCAGTAGATTGGTATTTCGAGGTGATTCCTCTTACTGAAATTTGGTTTGATTGTCTATAGGTGCGATTAGTCATGTGGACAGACAGGTTGAATCTGGTTAAAAATCTCCCCCCAATATAGGCGTTGTTACACTGGCTATGGTAAAATTCCACAAAAAAATCCGTCGCATGCCGAGATTGATATTAAGTGATTTCTCTCCATAAGTTGGTATTTTGATTCCGTTAGCTGCTTGAAGATGATAAGACTGTGGCATAGTCTCCTGATTTTGTATTGGTGGTATCACGCTCCGGTGTCTATTAAAAAGTTATATCCCTGAATTTTGTCACGGATATAAAACAGACGACCTTTTGTCGAAAATCTAGCAACAGTCGTCGTCTCTACTGGCTGGAATTTCCGTTTCCCTCATTTGCGTTGTTAAAAGAACAAGGGTGTGTACAGCGTCTCGCCTCAGTACCGAACCTTCTGTGATAATAACAAAATTCATATTTTCTACTCTCACAAAAATGGCAGAATCAGCTGGAACTTGCCAATCATTTGATCCTGTCCACAGCGCCATGTAAAAATCTTATGGAACAACTAGAATAGAAGTTGAGTCTAACTGACCAAAAAAACCACCAGGGCAAATTGGTAGGTGTTTTAAATAATAACCTGAGAGATTCCATTCTGTTACAGGCAAGTCTATTCTGTAAGCAGTGATTGGCTGATAATTTCAGTGTGTACATTGAGCTCCATAAATATTGAGTACAATATCCACCAATTGTCTTTGGGCCACATAGGGACATGTATTCGGAGGTAAACCAAAAATAAATAAACATCTAATTCCTTTTACGGACCTGTAGTGGAACTCTGGATCCTGATTGGTCATCTAATCGTAAAATCCAAAATACGTCAGAGAAACGGGTTTTCCAGAGCTAAAGAAAAAATCGTTCTTTGAGCCACACCACGATTGAATTGAATATTCAAGGGTGGTCTCTAATCGATCACAGCGGTCATTTCAGAGGAGGCATTTTGCTGACACACATCAAAGATGTAACTCTCAACTTCAAGTGACCCGGACGTTGTCTATTTCTTTCTACTTCTCTATCTCAACAATTACTGCTACAAACAACCTTATCATTGAATACGAACTCTACTCATAATTTTCTCAATGAACATTAATTTCTATAACTATCGTTATTCCTTCTTTTAATAAATTTCTAATTTACATTCAAAGTGTATCTTTTATTATTACACTAATCCTCACCTTCCAACTTCCGACAACCAACCTTCTGATGAAAACTCTTCTGATGATGATAAGTCAACATAAATCCTGTAGGGAGTTCGGTTAAGAAAGACACAAGGCCGAACAAAAAAAAAAAAAAACATTAACCAGCTCCTTACACTTCAACCCTACTACACTGTACAGTCGACAAAAACAAAAACAAAACAAAAAAAAACAACGCACATACGCGAAATAAAAATATAAAATGATGATAATTTACCCATCGCACACTACGCATATATATATATATATATATATATATATATATATATATATATATACGCACATATATATATACGCACATATATATATATATATATATATACGCACACTGCGTATATATATATATATATATATATATATAGAGAGAGAGAGAGAGAGAGAGAGAGTGCGATACGTAAATTATATATGTATATATGGAATTATTTGAAATTATTTGTTTAAACATTATTTTTAATCGATACTCGTATTTGAGTAGATATTCTGTTTTTAATCAAACAGTATATTTATTTCTACCGGCGTGATTATTTACGATAAATGTTTGTTACGAAAATGTGTGTCATCTAAACTTATATAATAAATGGAACTTTGTGTGTGTGTGTGTGTCCTTTACCTATAGACTCCGAAACAGCTGAACCGATTTTCTTGAAAATTTACACAGTTGTACTATAAGCGTCTGCGAGTGTTCTTAGCTAGGTTTTGTGTTGAGGTACCCCCGATAAATATCGAAAATCGATAATCGAAAATATCGGGTTATAGGAGGAGTGGTCCGATTTTAATCAAATTTGATACACTCATAGACAAAGACATAAGAAACGATATTCAGAAGTTTCAAGGTTGCAATTCTTACAATAGTGCAGAAAATTGATAATATATATATATATATATAAAAGGCAAGATGTTTGTGTGTGTGTTTGTTTATCTGCCTGTATGTCTGTATTTTTTCAGCCCTTTTATTTTAGTTTTTGCTTCGGGTTTTGCTCTAAGTAGGTATAGTTGTAGTTCTTAGTCTCAGCCAAGATACCATTTACTCAGAGAGCTTATTTAGCCTTCATAATTCAGTTTACGACGAAAAATCTTATTTGATATCGATACCAGGAAATCAAAATTTGACTTACATCCATTCATTTTTCTTTTAGTCTAAGGTTTCGCTTTAAGTGGAAACAACTATTGCTTTTTAGTCTTGCGTGTCAACGTCCAAAGAGTCTGAGCTCCAGGACCTTGGATTAGTTTTAAAAATTTTATTACACTTGAGCAACGCCGGGCTATACTGCTAGTATACATATTTATGAACATGTTTCGTTAAAAACGGCCAATAAGGAAGATTTTATTAATTTTTGATTTAATTTTTCTAGTTTACTTTTTACTTGGGATAAAATGTAAAAATATTCCATAATTTTCGACTTTCCAACCGCTTTCAGCCTCTTCACAGGCCATTTTTAAGGATGTTATTTATCCGGTGTTGTTATGTTCTCATGTTTGACTGTAATGTCATTTTTTTCTGTTTAGTGAGTTCTTTAAAGCTGTCACGTGATGCGCGTGACCGGGCATCGTGTGAGCGTCTGTTTATTAGAAAACTTTCAAAACTCCATTTCCACTGATATATATATATATATATATATATATGCACCCACAGATATATGTGCACACACATACACATATATGTCCATATTATTTAATATTTTAACATTTTTATACTTTATTTTTTGTTTTTTTTAATTTTATATTTATATATTATTATTATAATGTCATTTTTCATCAGAGTTCGATTTCTGCTATGGTCACGCTACCTACCAAGTCTGCAGGAAGACCTAGGTCGTGGTGTGTTGTTATGGCTCCACTTCATGTTTTTTTCTATCTACCCTAACATCCTTAGCGTTACATAGGCAAATTTTTCCTTAGTGTGTGGGCTGTACTTAATAAGACAATTTTTTGTATATCTCTTAAGATGGAGTTTCGAGGAATTCTTTCAATGTGTTGTTTCGTTCCATTTTTGTATCATTCCAAGTGCACCTACTATCACTGGCACGACTCTTGTTTACAATTTCCACATTTTTTTCTATTTCAATTTCCAGGTCTTTATATTTTGACAGTTTTTCGAGTTCCAATCCGCTCGACAATCCACATCAGTTAATAGGCAAGTTGTTTATTATTATTATTATTATTATTATTATTATTATTTAAGTGAACTTCGCCACTGTTTTAATAATTTTTCATTCACTACCTAAACATTGCCGCATGCATGAAACTCAGAGTTGTTGCAAACGATGAATAAAAGAATCAATACACACATTTGTGTCAGAGTTTGTGTGTGCATGTTTATGTAACTTTTTCAAAGGCTGCATAATCTTAACCGAATTCCGCCTATCTATCTAGTGAAAGCACCTGTTGGCGCATACAGTTTTCTTATCGTGACACTGTTAATAATTAGGCAATCGTGAACCAAATTGTCTTTGTTTAGTTTAATGTTACAAAAAGTATTGGCCATGAAAATTAAATGCAAGATAGCACAGAAATTTAAATATTTTGTTCGTAACACACAATAAAGCCACTAAGAGGCCATTGGGTTTTATAGAATAATGAGAAAAATAAAACACTTTTAAGGAAAGAGAATAACAAATGTACAATAATTAAGAAGGCAAAAGATAGCGATTGCTATTGCATTAAAATTTTTGAGGATCAAAGTTGACTGGGAAGCAAGAATTCCACAAGCGAGAAATCCGATAGAAGAAAATATTAGCATAGAAATTACGGTTGCATCTAATCATTTCAATTATGAAATGATGAGACTACCCCACCAGTCTAGTATTGTGGTCAACCATCCGTCCGTGCATGGAGTATCAACCATCCGTCCGTGCATGGAGTACTGCTGCCATTTATGGTCAGGTGCCCCTGCCGTTCTCCTCAGTGTTCTTGACAAGCTCCAAAGGAGAGTCTGTAATGTGATAGGTACTGATCTGGCGACTCGTCTGCAGCCACTTTCCCATCGTCGAAATGTGGCCTCCCTCTGTCTCTTCTATAAATACTTTCATGGCTTCTGCTCGGATGAGCTTAAGTCACTGATGCCTCCTCAACAGGTGTTTACCCGTTCAACCAGACTGGCAACTGGGTCCCACCCATTCACAGTCAGGTTAGCCAAACGCAGACGACAATTCTACTCCTGCAGCTTCCTCTCTCGCACTTCCCGCCTGTGGAACTCACTCCCGTATTCTTGCTTTCCTGACGGCTACGACCTCCAGAAATTTAAAAGCAAAGTTAATACTCACCTACTAACCACTGGACTCTAGCTCTCTCCCCTCCCCTGTATAATCTTCACGTTCTCTCCGCCCATGTATCTGTCATTGCACCTGCTTTCTCAGCTTTCTATTGTTCCTTTCTAACTAGCTTGTACTCCTCACTCTTTTCTAATTAATCTTTCTACATTTATGTAACCCCCTGCACATCAGTGGCGTTTCTGCCTTGCTCGGGGTGAAATGATTAAAAAAAAAACAAAAAAAAAACATTCTAAAGTCCTTCAGAATAATTACCATGAAAAGATGTATAGAAAAAGCACAGGTTATGGCGATAGAAACGTGACTGAAGTTCAAATGCCAAGCCAGGACCAATAATATAGCAGATTCTTCTTGGTATGTTATCAAGAATCTTTAAATATGTAGCAGGTGCAACAGGCTAAATGTGGTAAAAACAAGGACGAATCGTAGGCTTATAAATATATCAGATAGATTCTAGAAAAAATTGTCTAACACGATACAGGAAAGAAGGATTCCTAGCAGCAGATCTAGAAATTTAATTCAATATATTTCCACTTCATGACAGCGGTAAGCGTTAGTTCAATGAGCCACTCTTAAGCAAAGAATCGTATATATGTGTCCCATTTGAGATTTGCAAGGAACCAGAGACCTAATAAGTCATATTCAGGCGGAAAAATGATCTAGCACGATATAGTCAATGCATTATCCTAGCAGCAGGCCTGACAATTGATTCTAAATAATATTTCCACTTCATGTCAGCGGTAAGTGTTAGTCCGAGAAGTCGCAATGAGTCACCCTTTAGCAAAGAATCGCATATATGTGTCCCATTTGATATATGAAAGAAACCTGAGACCTAATAAGACAGATCCAGGCGGAAAAATGTTCTAGCAAGATACAGTCAACAAAGTTTCCTAGCAGCAGGCCTGACAATTGATTCAATATAATATTTCCACTACTTGCTAGCGGAAAACGTAAGTCCGAGAAATAATTTATTGAGAAATCATCTCAGTAATCATTCAGTTAAGTGTAAATTCGTAATAGTACTACAACTACGAGTAATAATATTAACAACAACCGTAGAATAGAAAGAACTAAGAAGTAATGATGTGAACAATAATTTTTCTGCTGTTTTAAACCTTTGATATTTTAATTTTCTTATCTAACACATTAACAACTGTCTTCTCCAGGAAACCTTGACCTATGAGATCAATAACATCCTCTAAGTATTTCTTACAAGAATGGATGTACGAAATGTTCAAATTAAGAATTTATCTATCTGGGTACCCCGACGGGCGTGGTGTGATGGTCAGTAAGCTTGTTGTGTCACCTGTTACAACTGAGTAGTAAGTTCGATCCTCACTAGGTACCTCATACTTTCGGCCTTGTGTCACATCTAAGCGAAAAAGCAAACCAACTCTACCCAATGCTGTCTTACAGTTATTCTTTTATTTTATCTTTTTTAGTTCCCACCAAATACTTATTCTCAACATCTAGGAAAGAAAACATTCAACCTTCAATCTTCTGTGCAGACCACTGAGCAAAAGGGAACAAAAGCCCCATAGAAACAAGAATAGACAGAAGTCACAAAAAGTTTTCAGACAAAGGGAAATTAAACGCAGCAACCATGCTGAAAAAGAGCTACTTCCATCAACCAGGAAGCATCGCGTATTCCTACGAAACCATTCCGGAACGGATACAGAAACTAGCAGAAGAAGAACCTGACAAAATAGCCATGGTCGTGTACCACAGCAAAGAGGAGCGATATGAAATCACCAGGTATATTAGTTTCAATTTCACCGATGCTAATGTGCTATTTCAAAAGACAGTGCTTACGTTTACTTCTCCAAGGTCCGTAGCTTAACACGCAGTGCAACCATATTCCCAGATCAATGATTCAAAATGGCTTGAAATGAATGAATCTTTTAGCTCTCGGAAAAAAGAATTCTTCATAAAAACCTATTTCAGATTGTTACACAAATAAAGTAAACCACGTAAACTATTTACATTGTTCGGACTGCTGTCCTCATCTTTATTGCCATATTCACGACATTTCGACCGTTATACGCACTGAACGTCTTCAGGCGATTAGGATTTCTTGACAACCATCGACTGCTGGTTTGCCTCTGCTTTTATTGATACGAAGCGTCTTAAAAAGAGCCGGATTTTGACCAGTTGTAGAGAGGTCCATATCTAGACATGCCAAACTCTTCTGCTGCAAACGGAAAAATACCCGAATGTATGAGGTGTTGGAAAACACCTCCGCATGCGACCCGATGCCTCTTTTGCATCTGTACTGACGCACGTTCACCACAAGCATTCACTGACATATAGAATGACTGATGTCACATAACAGTTTAGAACTCTTTTCTTTGCAGACTATTTGTTAAAACCTTCTTGAGGTTTAGATAGTTTCCGGCAGTGGCGGATCTATTATAAACCTAGGCATGTCTCAGGTCCCGTAATTCCTGCAAGACTCCGAATTGAATTGTTAGAAAGATAGATAAATAACCATGGATATAAAGCCCAATGTATCCCTCTATTAACTCCTAGGTGGGGTTAGAAGTGATGGATTAATTCCTTTCAAGGGTATTTGTGCGAAAGCAATCGCAATGTTATTTACAGGAATTCAAATCCAAGGATCGCTCCACAGTTTTCTTACAAAAGCTACTATGTTGCGAGCAAATTTGTTTTTTGATTGATTTGTTTTCTACGACTTATCAACTCTTTGTGGATTATTTAAAGCTAGAAAATATATTTTGATTTTTAAGGTATTTTTGGAGATAACAATGGTTTTAGAGATACTAATTAGTGTAGCTAATTAACCCTTAACTGGGGAGAGAAGACATCAATTCATATATTTCCCAAGAGTATTTGTGGGTAAGTGAATATAACGGACCCAATGGATATTAAAACTTGGATATTCGAAAAACAATTCCGAGCCTTCCATTACAGTAACACACCCAAGAATACAGCAACTGATATTCCCAAGTGGTCTCCCATCTAGATACTGATCAAAATCGATGTTGCTTAACTTCAGTAATAAGCGGTGTTTGAACGTGGCGTGGCAGTAATTCCCACAAAGGTGTGATAAGTTTACTAACATAATACATTGTGGTGATACCACCAACCGAGCAAAAGCGAGCAAACCGGATATTGGCTCTATGCCGACCAGAAAGCTAATGAATAAAAAGTCGTCGTGCGCAAGTTGCTCCGCGCAGATGTTCCGGTTGAAAAATAAAAATTAATCAAATATCAAATTACCATTTTTATTCACCAACCAATGAGAAGCCCGGAACCAAATACAAGGATGAAATTCGAAACGACCAGCGTTTTGAGCCAGAAGGAAAATATAAAAGCCGTGACAAAATGCACCCAGACAGACAGGCACAGACAGAGGAGAAGAGTGTAATTAGTTTCTTCCTTGACCTCGGTCGAGCGGCTACTATGTTCGCCTCTTTCTTCCTCCCCTGTTCTCAAAGTACTAACTGACCTTTTCTAAGACATTCCACACAAACCAACTCACTGACTCACTGACCTTAGAAACGGCAACTTGAAAATGAACATTCTTTTCTTTCAGCTCATCATTATCTTCCATGAACTCTTTTACCTCCGTTGGACTTTTATTTCAAGCATTACTTATTTTGTAAAACATTAATTGAAATGTATATATGTATAAATGTTATTTTGTACTCTAATTGCCTTTCTTGAATTTATAATCATTTTACAAATTATAGTGGGCTATCTTCCCACAAGGCCAAATTCCGTTAACCTGCTACGGAATCCTACTACAACTAGAAAAGGAATAAGAGATACCCGCTATAACATAGCTGACCTTCTGTTAGTTTTTTGACGGTTAATGAAATTCTGCTGTTATGATCAAGGCTAGAAGGTTATGGTCATGACCAAGAAGCAATTCTTCCACAATCACGAAAAAGAAAAAAAACCATAAACAAAAAAAAAAGATCACATGATTGTTCCTTTAATTATATTAAGAAAAAAACATGTCAGGTGATGAAATTTGCATAATCCATACATCTCCCATTGATTTTGAAGCGCAAGATTAAGTTATTGATACAATTCATGTCTTTTATTAATCTCTTTCTCACTTGCATAGACGATCTCTACGAGAAAGCCTCCATGAAAACTCTAATGTCTACGTATTTCATCAGATTTTTGTAAATGAGTCTAGCCGAAAATTTTATATTACCCGCTCGCTTTGCATAGATATAGATATTGGTTTGACATTCAATTAATCTTGGAAATCCGTGTTCTTTTCTTAGCTATGAGTTAAATAAGCGGAAAGCATTCAATTTTGGTAGTCAGTCAGTTAAGTGCCGTGATGCACGCTTGGGCGATCATGTCTCGAAAGAGACATGACTGACTGGGCAGAAGATTATCCCGCAGTAGGTTGCCATTGCTTTCTGCGGTAGACTGGTAGCCGACCAAGGCTATAGAACCCAATCTGTCCTGTTATTTAACCCATAACTGGAGGGAAGAGACGGATTAATACCTTTCCCAAGGTTATTTGCGCGTAAGTTAAAGCAATGAATTCAGCTGGAATTCGAACTCGGCTACCCGATTTCTCGTTCCGAGCAGATATCCACTGCGCCATAACGCACATCCAAAAACGTGTCAGGTGATGAAATTTGCATTACCCATTCATCTCCCATTGATTTTGAAGCACGAGACTAAGTTATTGATACAATTCATGTCTTTTATTAATCTCTTTCTCACTTGTATAGACGATCCCTGCGAGAAAGCCTCCATGAAAACTCTAATGTCTACGTATTTCATCAGATTTTTGGAAATGAGTCTAGCCGAAAATTTTATATTACCCGCTCGCTTTGCATAGATATAGATATTGGTTTGACATTCATTTATTCTTGGAAATCCGTGTTCTTTTCTATGGGTTAAATAACCGGACTTGTACGCAGAAGAATCAATGTTATTCTTAAAAATGTAATTTTCACACGCAAATTCAATAATTCTTACAATCCACAATATGTTTCAGTTTTGAATAAGCCACAAAGAGTTGATAATAAAAAAAACAATCAATAAATCAATCCATCGATTTTGAAGCAGATAATTGTTTTGCACGAATGATTAATGTCTTTATCATTCTCTGTTTTAGAAAGGAGCTTTTCGTGAACTCTTTGCAATTTAATGCCAAATCTGTTTTGAACACATTTAATTAACGTAAACAAGATAGCAAAGGAAACAAATGACAAACACTCAATATTTAAAGAAATAAGAAAGAGAAACTTTATTTACAATATAAACAACAGAAATATGTAGACAAAAAATAAAGAGAAAAGAATATTACTTGAGTTGCACTAACAATGGGTTTAAGTGCTATGAGTATCCACAACTTAATTTGATTGGTTATCATTAATTTATAAGGTACGTCTGAAAAGTTCTCAGTCAGAACAAGCGCATAGTCCACGAAATATCTGATGTCTGCTTATATAATTAACTTTTGTGATGTGAGTGTAACCAAGAATTTTAAATTACACGCTCGTCTTTCATAGGTTGTCATAACATTTCTATAAGCATCTATAAGCAGGAATGAATCTATCTTCTTTCCTTTCTATAAGCATCTATAAGCAGGAATGAATCTATCTTCTTTCCTTTCTATAAGCATCTATAAGCAGGAATGAATCTATCTTCTTTTCCAAGTTATGGGTTAAATAGGTAAATAGGTAAATAGGTAAATAGGTATTCGAAAGTATCATTGTTATTCTCAGAAAATATCTGAAAAATAAACTGTAAGTTGACAACTGCGATATCTATCTATCTATCTATCTATCTATCTATCTATCTATCTATCTATCTATCTATCTATCTATCTCAGCATATCCATTTGTCTATTCGTATCTATCTATCTATCTATCTATCTATCTATCTATCTATCTATCTCAGCATATCCATTTGTCTATTCGTATATAGGGGAATGTCGAAGAAAAGATGGGAAGTGGATGGGATGGAATTTGGGGAGGTGGATGAGATTTAGGAGGATAAAAGCTGGCAATACGCTTTTGGAGATTGTAGTTATCAGGGAAGGAATTATACGGAAGGGAGTTCCACAGGCGGGAAATGCGAGAAAAGAAACTATTGGTATAGAAGTGCCGGTTACATTTAGCTATTTCGACGGTAAAAGGTGGGACTTTGGTGCTAATCTAAGTGCACGAAAAAGTTCATGTGGTCGGGCCACCATGAAAAGAAACCCGTCAGAGCAGAAGCCTTCAAAATATTTCTAGAAAAGGCAGAGGGAAGACATATATCGTCGGCGAAAAAGGGACTGAAGGCGAGCTGCTAAATCAGGATGAAGTACGCTGCAGATCCTCCTTAGATTTTGTCTAGAACCTCAAGAACAGAACGAAAATTTTAACTCAGCTATTTTCATATGCGCTGCTGTATTTTTAATAAACGGTTTCGTAGGGCCTTAATGAGAGCGATTAAATTTGATTTTATCATTTCAAATCTCGGATATCAAAAAACGAAAAATGTTAGTCCATAAAACCGCATTATTTGTGAAGAGATCTTTCACTCCGTTCTGCGTTTTGGGATGTCATGGATACGATGACCACTACTGCTGCTAGCCGAACATTCTTGAGTTTAGAAGTATACTCGCTCTTTTATGAGCATCTCTAAGGCGTGGTTAAACTCAAGTGAGTATCTACAATATAGTGTACATACAAAAATTTAAGTAATAGAATGAAATGTTTTCTTTATTTTAATTTCTCAAACAAATTCAATTATTCCTAGAATATAGAATATATTTCAGCTTTTGAAAACGCACAAAAATAAAATAACATCCATGTTATTCGAACTGATAGCTGAAATTTTAAAAATCTTAACTGGCACCTCGTCCACGAAAAATTTGTTATTTGCTTATTTGATCAGAGATTGGAAAATTAGTATAGTTGAGAATTTCATATTACCCGCTCGTCTTCAATTGATTTCGACAAATTTATTGCAATGAATCATGTATTTTATTAATTTCTTTCTTTCTTGCAGAGAGAAGATCGACGAGAAAGCCTTGAGATTTGCCCAAATCCTTATCAAACTAAGAATCAAGAAAGAAGATCGTGTCGCCTACTGCGTGTCTAACTGCAGCGACTGGATGGTTTACGACGTGGGGATTAACGATGGCAGGGGCTATTTCCGTCCATTTGCTTATGGGTTGCGTCATAGTTATTCTAGACTCTAAAGAACAATAGGGTGATTTCCTAGGTGAGGCTGAAATTCAACCAGGGGGAAAAACGGAACTGCAATGAATGCCCTTCTTTGAGACGAGTAATAATTGTGATGTGCGTTGTGGCGCAGTGGATATCGGCTCGGAACGAGAACTCGGGGAACCGAGTTCAAATTCCAGTTGAAAACCTTGCATACACTTACGCGCAAATACCCTTGGGAAAGGTATTAATCCATCTCTTCCCTCTAGTTATGGGTTAAATAATAGGACAGATTGGGTTCTATAGCCTTGGTCGGCTACCAGTCTACCGCAGAAAGCAATGGCAACCTACTGCGGGATAATCTTCTGCCCAGTCAGTCTTTCGAGACATGATCGCCCAAGCGTGTATCGCGCATGGCACTTAACTGACTGAATAATTGTGGATCCAGAGAGTCGATCAGTCAATGCTCTTCTGGTGTCCGAGTTGAAGGCTGAAATCGAAGATAGGAATTGTAGTGAGCTTTCGCAATTACCAGGTTTGAACCCTGGGGATATCGTCCTAGTCAACCAGACATAAGAAACGACAGCAAATCCCCCAAAAGTCAATCACACACATTTCAACATCGTCAACAACGTTACTGGGTATAAAATTATATCTAAATTACATGTTAACGATATTGTTGACTGTAACTGGCCGATGGAGGGGTACCCCATACTTTATCTAGGAAATGGGAACAGTACCGTAACATGAGATTTTTATATGACCCTGCCAATAACGATTACCTGTTGAGTATTAAAAAAAAAAGTGCTCCATCATCTTATTGCCGCCGCAGTTTATAAAGTCGCTACGCGATTATGGTTTTCGTATTAGATTTATTAATTCTGGCGGTAATATAATCACTGTATTTATTAAGATTTCTTAAAAAATAACTTACCTCTTAGATATTTTCACAAATATGTTTAATGTGTTTTTTTATAAAATCAGGGGCCAATAGTTGATATTGATTATACCTTTACACTTTCGATTAGTCGCTGTTTCATATATTTCCTTTTGCAAGAGACTGAAACCCGATACGTGTACTTGTAGCAAAAGAAAAGAAGATAGAAAATGAGAAATCGATCATTTATAAAAAAATGAAAATACTATTATATTAAATTGAGCAGAAAACCCATTGTTAATCAGGTAAATTAATCAAACGTCTTAGGCACTCGCCTGACGACGCTATGACACTGTCAGCACTCTGCCTTCGGGTAGAGGGCGCTCTCTGCTTCCGAGCAGAGAGCACAAACCCAGTCGTGGTTCCGCCGAAGGGTAGAATCACGACTGGGGAACAATAGACAGACATTTTTTGGCCCGGCTATATGGCCGGGAATACCCACTATAAAATGACCATGTGTCACATCCGGCCTTGCGTGGGAAGGCTAGTAAATACAATCAGGTAAATTAATTTTTCCTTACGTAGTTAATAATCTATATATCGCAGGTTCCTGTTTTTTTTTTTATATATATATCTGTCTTTATTCAAGCAAATCTGTCTGTCTGTCTGTCTGTGTATTTATCTATCAATTTATCTCAGTTTATTTTTTTTTCGCTTTGTTAATTCATATCTATCTATATCTTAGGATTAGGGTTATTTATATTATTTAAGATGATAATTGTTTTTCTAAAAGGCTTAAGTTTCACGTCTCCTTTTCCATTATAAAATTTGGTTTTTGCAGTGTTATTTCAGAAAATAACTGGATTGTTGTTTTTGTTGTTTTTTGATTTCTAATAATATATTGATAAACAGTGCCTTTGCCGCATATACTGTCGTTTAATGACAACATGTAGTTATTAAAACGATATTTCCACATGTTTGCAGTTGCTCTAAAATAGAATTTAAAATCATCACCATCTGAATGGATGTGAGCTCTATAAATAATACTTTCGGACATACACTGGCCATTAAATAAGCAAGTGTTATTTTTTCGACAGTTGCAATTATTTTTAAGAGGGTCCCTATTATTATTATTAGGGTAAATTCTAGTATTCAGTTAGGCCATTCATATCCTATTGTTATTTTGTGAAATATATTTACCTATGTTCTCAACGCAACTATAACTGACTATAATATTGTTTCTGGTGAACATCTTTTTAATGTAGGTGAATAGTAGAAGGATGTGCGTTGTGGTTCAGTGGATATCGGCTCGGAACGAGAAAACAGAGATCCCAAGTTCGAATTCCAGTTGAATCCATTTCATTGCAAATATCATTGGGAAAGGTATTGATCCGTCGCTTCCCTTCAGTTATGGGTTAAATAACAGGATAGATTAGGTTTCATAACATTGGTCAGCAACCAGTCTACCGCAGAAAGCAATCTTCTGCCCAGTCAGTCATGTCTCTTTCGAGACATGATCGGCCAAAGCGTGTATCACGTATGGCACTTAACTGACTGACTGAATGGTAAAAATATTTGTGAATTAAAGTTATATATTTGTGTGTGATAGTAGTTCACTTCTTATACTCATGAGGGAATTTCTTTCCGCTTTAAGAGATAATAAAATGATTTGGGATGGGTTAAATATCGGACAGAGACAGGATTTGTTTTTATTTCTTTGTTTTTTTATTTTATATATGCATACATACATACATACATACATACATACATACATACATACATATACACTTCGTATGTTGTATAGGATTTCATGTGTGTGTCACTGTGTTCGTTCTTGCAAGTATGTTTATAAATTTGTATATGTGCGTGCGTGTGTGAGCGTATATGGTCCGTCTGTGCATGTGTTGTGTGTCTGTGTGTGCGTGGGTGGTTATGATCTATGAAGTGATTTTTTATATTTGTTCATTAAGTCTTTTTCTTGTATTTTTAGGCATGAGTAATTATTTACCTGATATAATGGCCTAATTTTAAATTTGCCTTGATTGCATTGGCAAATGTGTTGTGATACAAAGAGTTTTCTGTTGTTGTAAAGTTTCATGTTGCTTCTGTGACGGAATACTCTGTTGTTTAGTGATTGGCTGATTTCTATAAAAGATTTATTACATTTTGTGCACTTGAGTGCATATACCACATTTTTGGAGTTGCAGTTCAAATTTTGTATATTGTCAATGTCTTTGTAGGGTTTTCAAAAGTGTAGGTGTCTCCTTCTATAATGATATCACAAATCCCACATCTTTTATTGTTACATTTTGTAACTCCCTGTATGGTGTGTTGGTTAAATTTGGTTGAGGTTAGTATCCTCCAAGACAAAACCTTTTCTGTCTGGAGGGAGTTGGGTTTATTACCTGGCGCTTGAGACGTCTCCAAAGGTATAAGTGCCAAAGGGACTCGAGCAATGATTCTACTGCTTTGCCGACAGCCCACATTCAGGCCTTGTGTCATACTGTTACGATATGTCCTCGCGGATAACTACCTACTATTTTGTTTTAATGATATTAACCCTGCTTTAGTGCTTCAGATTTCCAAAAATGGATAGATCCCAGGTATCTACCTTCCACGCTAACTGAGCTACAACCGCGCCATAGTCCTGGCTTTGACGATAAACTACATCCAGCAGCAAGGCGTTTGACGGAGGGGATCTGAGTTGAGTGTAACCACCTCTTAATTGTTGCTGTTCCCAGGTGAATCTTGAGAATATAATTTGCAGTTACATCAAGCTATTTCAACAGTAAGATAATGAGACCTAACAGCCGGTCTAGTAGTACATTTAAATCCATGTAATTAAGGAGAGTTCTAATAAATATTGCCGTGAATATATTTGTAGATAAGCCACAGGGAATCTAGCTCAATAGTATCTTATAAACGCAATTTTTCCCCAGAAAGATTAATTTTCAGTTCAGTCAGTCAGTTAATTGCCATACGTGATACAGGCTTGGGCGATCATGTCTCGAAAGAGACATGACTGAGTGGGCAGAATATTATCCCGCAGTAGGTTGCCATTGCATTCCGCAATAGTCAGTCAGTCAATTAAGTGCCATACGTGATACACGCTTGGGCGGTCATGTCTCGACTGGGAAGAAATTCAGTTTAGTATCATAACGTGAAGCAATTTCTAAAGACATGATAGATCTTTATTTTTGATTGTCTACTCAAATATAGATATCCAATAAAAATAACGTTTAAGCAATACAATATGTATGTATAATAATTTTGCAATGAATTTCATAGCTGTTTTTGCTTTCATTGTCTGGAAAGGTAAGATCGGTACAGGAAAGTAGATTGACTATGTATTCACAAACCTGGACTTTTTCTGTTCATTATTATACAGTGCTACTAATATGACTATGGATAAAATGACTGGCGTCAGGACATAGCGCAAGAAAATTGGGTTTCATGCTTTTTCTATGGACATTTGCTTTTTATTATTTTCTATGGAAAACTTAGTTTTATGGAAATGATACAGGTATCGGGCACCTAGTGAGAATCGGTATAACTATTAATAGTTTTCAAGACCAACATGCAAATCGTTTTATAACGATGAGGTTACACTTATGTAAGTCAGCCTGAATGGAAGTCATATTCAATTTACTGTTGTAATATCACTAATATGGCAGTGAATACTGGACAGTCTTCTCACAGGTGATCAAGATACTTGAAACAACAGAAATGTGGTTCTACAGGAGAATGCTGAAAAGTTGAGCAACGATGGAATATAAGAGAAAATGGAAACAAAAAGACACGTTTAGCGTCAGTAAATGACAGATGAAATTTCTTTTTTTTTTTGTTAATCATATCACCCCGAGCAAGTCGGTAACGCCACTGATGTGCAGGGGGCTACATAGGAGTGAAAAGATTGAAAAAGAGAAAACCGGAAACCGCATCCTAAACAGGAAACAAGGGATGAGCCTCTTCACCCGTTCAATAGACGTGGGTGGAGTGTGAACCAGGCGATAGTTTAGTCTATCTACTCCAATTGCTATGGCAGTGGTATTCACTGTACAGACGAATGGTACATTCATAAGAGAGCAAGATGAATTCTGATAAGAAAACCTGTCAGGTACAATACAGTAAACAAACTTTACTAGAAAGAGACCTAGTAACTGATTCAATACAAACACTCCCCTTGTGAGACCAAGAAGGTGCCATGCATTATTCTCTTGGAGGTTAGCATCAGCCATACTGATGGAAGGTAAAAAAGTTCTTCTATGGTGATTAAATAAAAGCAGTTAGGGATCCTGGGATTGAAACCCAACCTTCCAATTTTCAATTCCACCACCATGATTCATTATACCACCAGCAAATCCAAGCTTTCCCAAGTGGTCACCCATCTAAACTGACAATGCTTAATGTTACTTAACTTTGGTGAGTGTACAAGAACTGGTGTTTCCACATAATATGGCTGCAAATTTTCTTCATATATAAACATTCAGAGATTGGGAGGGATAAGGGAGAAAAAGAAAGATACAGAAAAGCACAGGAACATGAGACAATATAATCTTAAATTGTGAACACCTTTGAAATTTTTTCAGGGTCAATCTCTATCTATCCTCCTTATCCTATAATAATTTTAATTTCCTTCTAACAGCTTATCTCATATTAGATTCGGTAATCATTTACCATGATCTTGAGCCTTGTACTGAGTGAACCTTTAGTATGAAAGGAAAAAACAAAAACAAATGACAAATGTGCCAAAGCTTCAGAAAAACACAACAGCCATCTATTTTTAGGGGGTGGCGATATTTTAAACTGAAAGTGTATAATATTGGTTTTAACTTAACTGAATTAAACTTTAAATCAGTTAATTTTCTTCAAAGTTTCAGAAAAAAATATTTTTGAAGACTTTATTAAAAGAGAAGTATTATATTAACAGGATTTTCAATATGGTTGGATTTTAGGAATTTCGAATAAATAAATAAAATCGCTCCAATTTCAATTAGATTTAAAATACAGCCAAGTATTTTGCCTATTGGAAATATTAAGTTTAATCTAAAAGCTTCAATAAGTATTTTTCATTTTTAAAATGTATACGTCGTTTTTCTGTGGGCGTATGGCGTGAGTCAATAAGAATAAGTTATTGGGAGATGGCAATTTATTTCGCTTATTATTTCATTTTACTTGTATGCCTATCACGTAAATAGAAGTCCTAAGGTTTGTTAGGAAATAATACTGGGGGTTGCTACACAAAATCTGAACAGTCTTGGACGAAGAATTACAGGAATTGTCAAATCAGACCCGTAGACTATATGGGAAATACTTTTATTCGGAAACGGGTGTAATATATATATATATATATATATATATATATATATATATATATATATATATATATATATATATAGGAAAGAATATTAATAAAAAGTTTTGAATTTAAAAATGTACTTTTTTTTAACAGTATTTGTTTATTTTTATTATATTTTATATTTCAGACCGCCCTCGGTCCTTCATCAGAAACAACTGATTAACTGATTTAAAAATCAGTTGTTTCTGATGAAGGACCGAGATCTGAAATATAAAATATAATAAAAATAAACAAATACTGTTAAAAAAAAGTACATTTTTAAATTCAAAACTTTTTATTAATATTCTTTCCTATACATATTAAGACAGTATACGTGGATGATCATCAATATATATATATATATATATATATATATATATATATATATATATATATATATACACCTTTATTGACTTTTTTTTATTTTTTAAATTAGATAATCTTCCATCTGTCAGTCAAGCTGCTAACAACTGAAATAAACATATAAAAAATTAAAATATTAAAAAACAAAAAACAAAAAAAACCCTGCATTTTAAACTGAAAGAAATATTTCTTCTAGGGTTAATAATGAGGAAAGACGGCTGAGGAAATGTTATACTCACAGGACAGATTGAAACCCAGGACAGAGGAAAACAACGCATAATTTGCCTACCGAGCTCGGGTAATGGATGGGGGAGCGAGGTTTAGGTGAGATAAGAAAAAGACAAAATTTATTAAGAGCTAAAAAAGACAGGAGATTTTGCATAGCCATTATCGCGTACTTCTGAAGGGACATGGCACAAGAAAAAAGAAGATTTCATTTTATTCTGCTTGGATAATTTCTGATGCGTTCCACTACTATTTAACAACCTTTTTGCAAGCTAGCAACTTTCTTTTAACTTTGCATTTTTTATTTTGTTTGCGAAGTAAAGTTAATTGGTATATTTCTTTCTCCTGACCTAAATTGAACACACGCACGAACACGCAAACACAAATAAAAATTCGTAGAAGTCCAAAGATCTACAAATAATTTGTAATAAGCCAATACAAATAAATAACATACGTTCATAATATAAGTCAATTAACTCCTGTACGTAATGCACGGTTGGGTAATTATATCTCTTTTTGAGATATGATTGAAAGTTTTCCTTCTGTAACTTGCGGAAGACAGGTTGCTAACCCACACTACAGAACTCAATCTCACCTGCTATTTCATAGATGAAGGAAGAAGAGAATTTCCCATGTTTATTTGTGCGTAAGTGAAAGAAACGCATTCGAATGCAATTTGAACTCTACTCTCCAATTTCTCATTCGGAACATATATACATTATTACACCACAACGCACATTCACGATATCAGCCATATATTTCAATGAATTTGTTATTTGGACGGTAGGCCGTTTTTATCTATCTAAACTTATTTATGAATGAAACTTTGTGTGTGTGTGTCCGTGTGTGTCCGTTACCTATAGAATCCGAAACGGCTAAACTTATTTTCTTAAAAATTTACACAGTTGTACTACAAGCGTCTGCGAGTGTTCTTAGCTAGGTTTTGTGTCGAGGTACCCCCGATAAATATCGAAAATCGATAATCGAAAAAATCGGGTTGTAGAAGGAGTAGTCCGATTTTAATCAAATTTGATACACTCATAGACAAAGACATAAGAAACGATATTCACAAGTTTCAAGGTTGCAGTTCTTACAATAGTGCAGAAAATCTACAATATATACATATAAAAGGCAAGATGTTTGTGTGTGTGTCTGTTTATCTGCCTGTATGTCTGTATTTTTTTCAGACCTTTTATTTTAGTTTTTGCTTCGGGTTCGGCTCTAAGTAGATATAATTGTAGTTCTTAGTCTCAGTCATGATACCATTTACTCAGAGGACTTATTTAGCTTTCAAAATTCAGTTTACGACGAAAATAAATTATTTGATATCGATACCAGGAAATCAAAATTTGACTTACAGCCATTCATTTTTCTTTCAGTCTACGGTTTCGCTTTAACTGGAAACAACTATTGCTTTTTAGTCTTTCGTGCCAACGTCCAAAGAGTCTGAGCTCCAGGACCATGGATTAGTTTTAAAGCTTTTATTACATCCGAGCAACACCGGGTTATACTGCTAGTATACCATAATCTCTTCTTTTAGTATTTGTTTTATTTCTTTTTCTATCATAATTCCGCGTGGAAAGAAAAATAGAGAGTTGGTTTTTGACGCAAAAAATGAAAAAAAAAATAAAGTGAAAAAGTTCATACGATAATTTCATACAAATCATTGAGGATTAATACTTGAAGATAAAAAATAATGTATCTGAAATTTGCTGGAAACGGTGACGTGAAAACTGTAAGACCTCAACAGAAAAAGATGGTAAAATTATTGGATCGTTAAACATTTTTACCCATTCACAAGAATGTTGGCAAATTCAGGACAGTATCTAACAACAAAAGTGATTTGTCTTCGTAAATATGTGGGGCAACTGAAGTATTTTAGTTGCCCCACATATTTACGAATACAAATCACTTACATAATGGTAAGTAACCACTACTACTTATGTTATACTATTATGTGGAAGCTACGTTTGCCGCATCCTGTATAGGCATCTCAAGTATACGCTGAAACATACCCACATTAAAATATGTGTGAATGTGTGTTAATATTGCTTAATGTGCGTACGCAGATGTATGTAATGCTTTTTTATCTCTCAAACTATCATATGCTCGCTACTCCCAAATCCAGTGATACGTACCCACCACTCAACTGGATTTTTAATTTTTATAAGGTAGTATTCTTATATAATACATATTTTATTTTAACTTAATTATGTACAGTAATAGATTATGTCATATAGTGAAACAATTTAACTAGAAAACTTGAAAACAATGTCTAATACAAATTAGATACATGCCATAACAGATCATTTTCGAGACTTAACATCAGCAACATTTGACGAAAAAAAAAAAAACAACCCAGAATGATGATAAATTCTACGAATTTTTTCATCCTGTAAGAGTCGTGTTTAGTTTAATTTGTACCTTATAGAAATGTAGGTAGAAAAAAGTAAATGTTGGTAAGATTACGAGTGTCACAAAATACTACATATAATATATTATTATATGTTGTCTCGTTTGAAAACTTTCCCATTGTGTTTATTCCCACTCATCCCACCCTTTTTCATTCTCTCTCTCTCTATATATATATCTATCTCTCTATCTTTATCTTTATTTTTTAACATTCATTTCTTACCTTCTACTTCTACCTTAACTCTTTTTTTTTTTTTAGTGACACCGACCGGAAATTTTTTATTGAACATTCTTATTTGGACGTTCTTATTTGGACGTTCTTATTTGGACGTTCTTATTTGGAAGGTAGGTCGTTTTTATACAACATAATCTTTTTTTATTTCATTTCTTTCTAACTTTTTTTCTTGAATATTTTAATTCCTTTATATAGTGGAAAGGACAATTGAGAGTTGGTTTTGGATCTGAAATCTGCGGAAAACGGTGACTCCGAAAAAAAAAAAAAAGAAAAAAAAATACAAAATCGAAAAAGTTTGTATAATTATTGGGTCGTTCTATGTATAAAACTTTTTTTTAATTCTTAAAAACTAAAACATGTTCACAAATTCATGGCAGTATATCACAATAAATGTGATTTGTCTGAATAAATATGAGGTTTAGCAGAAATACCACTCACGTAATTGTATAACACCACTACTACTACTACTCATATTATGCAATTATGTGGGAGATACTTTTGCTTCACTCTGTACATATATTGATAGGCATCTCAAGTACATAAACTGACACATGGGCGCACATACGCATTCTTACCAGAACACACACACACACACACACACACACACACACTCTCTCTCTCTCTCTCTCTCTCTCTCTGTCTCTATCTCTCTATGTCTGTCTCTCTCTCACACGCACATATTTCCTTTATATATTAATGTGGGTGCACCTGTTTTTTTTTTCTCACTTTAATCTATCTTTTTTTTAACACTTTAAATATATTAGGATCTTGAATAAGTTCCCGTTGTTTTCCAACAAATGGTGTTACCAGAATTGCGTGTGTGCAGTTTTAGATGGTAACGCATCTATAAGTCAGTAATAGAAGTAAGCTTGAAATTCAGTTATAAGTGTAAGAGACTTAGCTTTTCATAGCCTTAAGCATGTCGGATTTCGTACTAAAGAAAGTGTATTTGCGCAGAATTTTACTGCACTACTTTATCCAAGAGAAATTTGCAGTTGAAGCAAACTGAGTTCTTGTTGAGACTTACGGCGACCATGCTCTGCCGGAAAAAAACATACAGAGATTGGTTTAGACACTTCAAATATAATGATTCTGATCTTGAAGTTAAAAAACGCTCTGGCGCACTGAAAAGGTTTCAAGACGAGGAATTGGAGGCATTACTTCATGAAGACTCAAGCTGAACTTGCAGAGTTATTCGGAGTCGATCATACAACAGTTTCAAAACGTTTGAAACCATTAAGAATGATTCAAAAGCAAGGACATTGGGAGCCATACGAAGCCGAGAGACGTCGAAAGGCGTATTGTCACGTGTGAGTAGCCGCTTCAACGGCAGAAAAGAAAAAAATTACATCATATCGAAGCTGGCGATGAAAAGTGGGTACACTACATTAATCTTAAGCGTAGAAGATCGTTAAAGCCCTGTCAGGCATCAACATCGGCAGCAGAAATGTATATCCATGGTTCGAAGGTTCTGCTCTGTACTTGGTGGGATCAGCTGAATGTAGTTGATTATGAGCTGCTCAAACCGCCCGAAACCATCACGGGGAATCGCTATCGACTACAATTGATGCATGTGAGTCGAGCATTGAAGGAAAAAATGGCCGCTATACGAGCATAGACACGACAACAGCATTTTACAATAAGACAACACTAGGACACATAATGCAAAACTGCTGAAAACCGACTTGGAAACGCTTAAATATCTTTCGCATTCACTAGACATTGTTCCGTCCGAGTATCACTTATTCCGATCGATATCTCTTCATCTCGCTGAGCAGCACTTTCATTTTTATGAAAATGCCAATTCATGATAGCGGTTAGTCCGAGAAGGCGCAATGAGTCACTCTTCAGCAAAAGGACGTATATTTGTGTTTCTCTTAATATCTGTAAAGAGCCTGAGGCCTAATAAGATAGATGTAGTCGAAAAAATTGTCTTGAGTGAATCAGGTTTCCTAGCTGCAGGTCTAGCAATTGATTCAATATAATATTTCCAATTCTTGTCAGAAGAAAACGTTAGTCAGATAAATCATTTATTGAAAAATGATTTCCGTAATCCTTATACCAAGTGTGAAATTGACTAATTATAATCATGTTGACATTAATAATAGAATACAAGAAGTACGTGTTAATGATGTCAGCAATAGATTTTCTGCTGTTTTAAGCATTTGATATTTTAATTTTCTCATCTACACCGAAAAATGTGTTTTCCAAGAAACCTTGATATAAGAGCAATAACATCCCCAAAATATTTGTGAAAAGAATGACTGTACGAAATGTTCAAACTAAGAATGAATCTATCTATCTATCTATCTATCTATCTATCTATCTATCTATCTATCTATCTATCTATCTATCTCAGCATATCCATTTGTCTATTCATATCTATCTATCTATCTATCTATCTATCTATCTATCTATCTATCTAGACTTATTTACCAGTTGATATCTATCTATATATCAATGTATATTTCTATTTTACGTGTTTCTCTGTTGTTATCTATCTATCTATCTATCTATCTATCTATCTATCTATCTATCTATCTATCTATCTATCTATCTATCTATCTATCTCAGCATATCCATTTGTCTATTCATATCTATCTATCTATCTATCTATCTATCTATCTATCTATCTATCTATCTATCTATCTATCTATCTATCTATCTCAGCATATCCATTTGTCTATTCATATCTATCTATCTATCTATCTATCTATCTATCTATCTATCTATCTAGACTTATTTACCAGTTGATATCTATCTATATATCAATGTATATTTCTATTTTACGTGTTTCTCTGTTGTTATCTATCTATCTATCTATCTATCTATCTATCTATCTATCTATCTATCTATCTCAGCATATCCATTTGTCTATTCATATCTATCTATCTATCTATCTATCTATCTATCTATCTATCTATCTATCTATCTCAGCATATCCATTTGTCTATTCATATCTATCTATCTATCTATCTATCTATCTATCTATCTATCTATCTAGACTTATTTACCAGTTGATATCTATCTATATATCAATGTATATTTCTATTTTACGTGTTTCTCTGTTGTTATCTATCTATCTATCTATCTATCTATCTATCTATCTCAGCATATGCATTTGTCTATTCATATCTATCTATCTATCTATCTATCTATCTATCTATCTATCTATCTCAGCATATCCATTTGTCTATTCATATCTATCTATCTATCTATCTATCTATCTATCTATCTATCTATCTATCTATCTCAGCATATCCATTTGTCTATTCATATCTATCTATCTATCTATCTATCTATCTCAGCATATCCATTTGTCTATCCATATCTATCTATCTATCTATCTATCTATCTATCTATCTATCTATCTATCTATCTATCTATCTATCTATCTCAGCATATCCATTTGTCTATTCATATCTATCTGTCTATCTCAGCATATCCATTTGTCTATTCATATCTATCTATCTATCTATCTATCTATCTATCTATCTATCTATCTATCTAGACTTATTTACCAGTTGATATCTATCTATATATCAATGTATATTTCTATTTTACGTGTTTCTTTGTTGTTATCTATCTATCTATCTATCTATCTATCTATCTATCTATCTATCTATCTATCTATCTATCTATCTATCTATCTAACTAGAACACTACATAAGTATTCACCAACCCCAAAGAGTAAATGAATTGAAGGGGAAAAATATTACCCGATTTTCAAAATTATTTATAAATAAAAGTATGAAAAGTGCTCAGTGCATAATACAGGGTGCGATGGATGAATTGTCGACTAAATGATGCAAAAATGGAAATAACACTGACATCTCATTTTAACATTAAAATATCTTGAAATACGAAAGAGTAAATTTATTGAATAAAATCGCCATCGGCTTCAATCACGGAATCCTGACAACTTCGAAATCTCCAGCATATCTTCTGGACCATCTCCTTGTTGAAAATGGTGAATGATGCCATAAACCTTGACTTGAACCTCTAGTTCAACTGCACCACACACATAATAATCAGGGGGGTTGCATTCTAGGGAGTTGAGTGGCCAGATGTAAGTGGGGATGTGATCGCAGAAATTGTATGAGAGCCATGACTGGTTTTCCTGTTTGTGTGGCATGTTGCACAGTTCTCTTACTTGACATAGGGTTTTCCAGCAGCCACCATCTTGACGAAGGACAGCACTACCTCCCCAAGACGTTTGATGCCCTATGGAAAAATGAATGGAGGAATAATGTCGCCATCACTAGTGATATTGATTTGATAAATCATCAAATTTTTACTGAATCCTCTGAACTGTCTTTGGATTGACAGCCAAGCACTCTGAAATATTCATATTGGAGCTTCCGGTGCGAATGCCAAGCAGTAGAGCGTGTCGTTTCCAAAATTCTGGCGGAGTGAATTGTGTCATGATGCTTTTTTTCTCACAGGCGGTGCCCAACTGACCCTACTATACTATTCAGTCGATAAAAGCAACGCGCATGCACGAAATTAAAAAGATCAAATGGTAACAATTTATCCATCGCACGTTGTTTTTTCATTCCATTTGTACTGCGAAATCTATAAGTAAAATCCATATATTATCTGATCTTCAAGTTTTTTTATACATAAAAATGTGAAAGGTGTTCAGTGCATACGTATTGATTTCATTTTTTTTGTGAAAATCCTGTCACATAATTAGCAAATAGAGTCTGCCTATGATGATTTTCTTTTGAGTAGAGGAGAAGAGTTATCACCCTTGATTTCACGCTCTCCAGTTAGACACACTTATTTTGTGTTTGAACGTGATGTGGCGTTAAGGAAATGACTAAAGAAAGAGACTGCTTTTTGTTTCCATATACATACTTAAAAAGAGGACCCCAAAAATGCTAACTATATGCCGTGGATACTGTAATCAAACAGGTTAAAAATTTATATACCCAGGAAAGTATTCTGACAGAGGATGGAAAATTTGACAATGAAGTCCGAAGGCGTATTGGTATGGTCAACCATGCATTTCAAAAGCTAAACGTAGAATATTGAGAGACAGGAAGATTTCGTTGGAAACAAAAAAAAAAAAAGTACTGGACTGCAATGTAATATCTGTTCTACTATGTGATAGCGAATGCCGGACAATCTCTTCAGAGATGAAGAAGAGAAAAACGTGGTTCTACAGAAGGATGTTGAGTATGCCATGAACCAAAAACGGGAGCAACGACAAGGTTTTGGAGCGAATAACAACGAAAAAGAAACTTATACTTAGTACCAGGAAGAGAAAGCTTTCTGAGATACGTAATGAGGAAGGAGGGCTTGGAGAATCTAATATTCACAGGACTGATAAAGGGAAAGAGTTACAAAGAAAAGCAGCGTGAGACATACTTGATGGGCTTGGGAGAAATACCAAAAAGAAAAGTGTTCAGAGAGACATGGGATAAGAACAAGTGGAATCCCTAATCGCATATGTCCTGAGGGAACGCTGCACATTAAAAAGAAGATACATACATATGGTTTAGTAACTAAGGAAAATCTGCAGATTGAAATATTAGTATAAGTAAAAAAAAAAAAATGAGTTTAAAATGGAATTTTTGTTTAACGAAATCTAAACTTATTTATAAATGAAACTTTGTGTGTGTGTGTGTCTGTGTGTGTCCGTTACCTATAGAATCCGAAACGGCTGAACCGATTTTCTTGAAAATTTACTCGGTTGTACTATAAGCGTCTGCGAGTGTTCTTAGCTAGGTTTTGTGTCGAGGGATCTCCGATAAATATCGAAAATCGATAATCGAAAAAATCGGGTTAGAGAAAGAGTTGTCCGATTTTAATTAAATTTGATACACTCATAGACAAAGACATAAGAAACGATATTCAGAAGTTTCAAGGTTGCAGTTCTTACAATAGTGCAGAAAATCGATAATATATATATATATATATATATATATATATATATATATATATATATATATATAAAAGGCGAGATGTTTGTGTGTGTGTCTGTTTATCTGCTTGTATGTCTGTATTTTTTTTTGCACTTTTATTTTAGTTTTTGCTTCGGGTTTGGCTCTAAGTAGGTATAATTGTAGTTCTTAGTCTCAGTCATGATACCATTTACTCAGAGGACTTATTTAGCCTTCAAAATTCAGTTTAAGACGAAAAAAACGTATTTGATATCGATGCCAGGAAATCAAAAATTGACTTACAACCATTCATTTTTCTTTCAGTCTACGGTTTCGCTTTAACTGAAAACAAGTATTGCTTTTTAGTCTTTCGTGCCAACGTCCAAAGAGTTTGAGCTCCAGGACCATGGATTAGCTTTAAAGCTTTCATTACACCCGAGCAATACTGCTAGTAATATATAACGAAAACTTACTCCATATGACTTCTTATATCAAAGAGAGCAAAATAAATATATTGTTACGGAATGTCAATTTTATATGCTTTGTTTTCAAATATTCATTAAATATTTAATATTGCCATTATACACGTACGTCTGGGTCAATTCTCAACAGCACCGGCCATCGCCGCAAAGTTGTAGTGACACGGAACACAGAAGGTATGTTCAAAACAGTGTATTAGTATGACAAGAACATATATACAACGTAAATGTTAGTAATTAAGTAAATAGAAATAAGTAAGTCCGAACGATATTATCATGCTGTTTATTGCTTGACCTAATCAGGTGGATGACAGAACGAGGATTGCATGGTGTAACAAGAGAAAGCGTGCTCAGAGCCACCAGCTATAGAGAAACGTGGAAAGCCATGATCGCCTACGTCCTGAAGGGACAGAGCACATAGAAGAAGTCACTGGCTTAACTGCCATATTTAACTGCCTATTTAACAGCGCTCTGCAGATAATTATATAGTAAGTGGAAAAGTCCATTCCTCGTAGGAGGGCACCAGAACACCATGTAATAACAATAAAAAAAAAAACACCCAAAAATAGATTTAATTTATTCCTGATAAGTTTCCAACGAAAAATACTATGTAAAGTAGAAAATATATTTAGAAGAAAATTGCTATTTCAAAGCACACAAACATTTTTTATGCCCGTAAATTAATAATAATAATAATAATAATAATAAATTATTGTCTTACACTGATTGGTTGCAAAGAGTAATTGCTACAATAAAATAGAAGTCTATATGGAAGCAATGTAGCAGAGCTCCTCTTTTCCTACTAGGAACAAAACATTATGTTCAAAGCTCTCATCTCTGGCAAATATGTATATCGATTTTTTCTTTTTAAAATCTATGTGAAACATTTTGAACATTTCATACAAACATACAAACAAACTCTACCTAATGTACTCTTACAGTTATTCTTTTGTTTTTATCTTTCTTTTAGTTCACACCAATTAATTATTCTCAACATCAGACCACCGAGGAAAAGGAAATAAAAAATTAATAGAAACAAGAATAGACATAAATCACGAAGGGGAAATTAAACGAAGAACCATGCTGAAAAAAAGCTACTTCCACCAACCAGGAAACATTGCGTATACCTACGAAACCATTCCGGAACGGATACAGAAGCTAGCAGAAGAAGAACCTGACAAAATAGCCATGGTCGTGTATCACAGCAAAGAGGAGCGATATGAAATCACCAGGTATGTTAGTTTCAATTTCACTGATGCTTATGTGCTATTTCAAAAGACAGTGCTTGTGTTTATTTCTCCAAGGTTCGTAGCTTAACACACAGTAATGAGTTGACGGTTGTAAATATACTATCTTCTCTATGCAACCATATTCCCAGATCAATGATTCAAAATGGTTTGAAACGAATGAAACCTTTAGCTCTCGAAAAAGAGAATTCTTCATCAAATCTTATTTCAGATTGTTACACAAATAAAGAAAACTACTTAAACTATTTACATTGTTCAGACTCTTGTCCTCATGTGTGTTGCGGCCGGTGTATGTTCCGACCTTCATCAGGTGATTAGGATTTCTTGAGAATCTGATCTTTACCAGTTGCAGATAGGTCCGTATCTACATATGCCAAACTTTTCTGCTACTAACGTGGAAAACACGGAAGTACCCGGTGTTGCCAAACATGTCCGCATGCGACACGCGGCCACTTTTGTATCTGTACTGAAGCGCGTTCGTCACAGGCATTCACTGATATATTGAATGACTGATAGCACGTAACAGTTCAGAACTCTTTTCTTTTGTAATATAAAGTCCCACAGTCCTTGATCACCTGACTCATATTCGTTCACAGAAAAGACCAAAATAGAAATATACGGTGGAAGAAACAAACCATTTTTGTAAGATGTGTAAATATTTTTAAATACTTAAACATTAATTATAATAAATGCTTTTACTTTGTAAATCTGTATTGTAAAGATCTTGTGGAAGAACCAGCCAGTACTCAACTAGAATAGAATTTGGGTCTGACTGACCAAAACAAAAAAACAAAACAAAACACCAGGGCAAATTGGTAAGTGGTTTAAATAATAACCCGGAAGATTCCATTCTGTTACAGGGAAGTCTATTCCGTAAGCATTGATTGGCTGATAATTTCAATGTGTACATTGAGCTCCATAAATATTGAGCACAATATCCACTATTTGTCTTTGGGCCACATAAGGACATGTATTAAGTTACAAACCTGTTTATTTTTGTCTGCCAACTGGACGATAGTTGGAAACATCAGGAAGGTGAGTCTCACACTCTTGAATGTTCACCTTCCTACAGGAAGACAAAAGTAGACAGCCATGTTGAAAGGTAAGTTATTTGACTTCTACATGTATTAGTCTATGTTTGTGTTTCTCGTTGTTGTGTTACTGGCGCGTTACAATTGTGTCGACGTATGAGGGAACATCTGTTTGGGATATCACCGAAAAATATCTTCTACGAGATATGCAGAATATTTGTCGAAAATCTTCATCGTGTACCTTTTAGAGGTATCGTAACTTCTGGAGGTATTGTAACTTCTGGAGGTATCGTAACTTCTGGAGGTATCGTAACTTCTGGAGGTATTGTAACTTCTGGAAGTGCATATAGCTTTCAGCAGTGGTTGATTTGTTACATAACTAAACAGATTTCAGAGTCCTTAATTTCTGCGAGACTCTGAAAATTGGGTTATTACAAAGATAGATAGATAAACATAGATGTATAGGTAATATGCCCTGCTATTAACCCCCAGGTAGAGGTAAAAGTGATGGATTCATTCCATTCAAGGGCAATTGAGTGAAAGCAAACGCTATGTTATCTCCTAGAATTTAAACATAACGGACTGCACTAACGTTTTCCACCGAAAGCTATGTTTCGAGTAATTTTTTTTTTTTTATTGATTGATTCGTTTTTAACGGTTTATTAAACCTTTAAGGGTTATTTAAAATCAGAAAATATTTTTAGATTGTCATCATTCTTTTTTTGAGATAACAATAGTTTTGGAATACAAATGTAACTAATTAACTCAGAGCTGGAGAGAGAAGAGGCGGATTCATTTCTTTCCCAGGCGCATTTGCTCATAAATGAATATCACACACCCAACGAGTATTAAAACTCGGCTATTCCATAAACAATCCCGTGCAGTTAGCCATTACACCACTTACACATTAAAGCACACAATACCGGATATTTCCAAGCGGTCACTCATCTAGGTACTGATCAGGATCGATGTTGCTTAACTTCAGTGATGTGGCCGTAATCTTCACAAATGCGTGATAAGTTTACTAAAAGACAATTGACATTCATTTTGGGATCATGTTCAGGTTTTAAATGGTTAATAAAATTTTGGTTTTCTTCTTCTTCTTCTTCTTCTTCTTCTTCTTCTTCTTCTTCTTCTTCTTCTTTAGGAGGTAGGCTATCCCTTGTAGCTCGTAACACACTTTCTCTTGTTACCTTTCCCAAACTTTGCTAAACCGTCCATTTGCTCAAACTCATCATGTCTTGCATTCCCCGGTCTCCTTTTCCCTCTATTTGTTCCGTGAGTATCAGATTCCAAGCACTCCTTCCTCATTACAGATCGCAGAAACTTCAGCTGCTAAAAGGTTATGGTCACGACCAAGAAGAAATAACTTCACTCCGCTCCACTCACAAAAATATCATATGAGTAATCCTTTAATTCAGTCAGTCAGTTAAGTGCCATGCGTGATACACGCTTGGGCGATCATGTCTCGAAAGAGACATGACTGACTGGGCAGAAGATTATCCCGCAGTAGGTTGCCATTGCTTTCTGCGGTAGACTGGTAGCCGACCAAGGCTATAGAACCCAATCTGTCCTGTTATTTAACCCATAACTGGAGGGAAGAGACGGATTAATACCTTTCCCAAGGTTATTTGCGCGTAAGTGAAAGCAATGAATTCAGCTGGAATTCGAACTCGGCTACCCGATTTCTCGTTCCGAGCAGATATCCACTGCGCCATAACGCACATCCAAAAACGTGTCAGGTGATGAAATTTGCATTACCCATTCATCTCCCATTGATTTTGAAGCACAAGACTAAGTTATTGATACAATTCATGTCTTTTATTAATCTCTTTCTCACTTGCATAGACGATCTCTACGAGAAAGCCTCCATGAAAACTCTAATGTCTACGTATTTCATCAGATTTTTGTAAATGAGTCTAGCCGAAAATTTTATATTACCCGCTCGCTTTGCATAGATATAGATATTGGTTTGACATTCAATTAATCTTGGAAATCCGTGTTCTTTTCTTAGCTATGAGTTAAATAACCGGACTTGTACGCAAAAGAATCAATGTTATTCTTAAAAATGTAATTTTCACACGCAAATTCAATGATTCTTACAATCCACAATATGTTTCAGTTTTGAATAAGCCACAAAGAGATGATAATAAAAAAAGCAATTAATAAATCAATCCATCGATTTTGAAGCAGATAATTGTTTTGCACGAATGATTCATGTCTTTTATCATTCTCTGTTTTAGAAAGGAGCTTTTCGTGAACTCTTTGCAATTTAATGCCAAATCTGTTTTGAACACATTTAATTAACGTAAACAAGATAGCAAAGGAAACAAATGACAAACACTCAATATTTAAAGAAATAAGAAAGAGAAACTTTATTTACAATATAAACAACAGAAATATGTAGACAAAAAATAAAGAGAAAAGAATATTACTTGAGTTGCACTAACAATGGGTTTAAGTGCTATGAGTATCCACAGCTTAATTTGATTGGTTGTCATTAATTTATAAAGTGATGCTGGAAAGTTCTCGATCCGAACAAGGACATAGTCTACGAAATATCTGATGTCTCCTTATATAATCAACTTATGTGATGTGAGTGTAGCCAAGAATTTTATATTACACGCTCGACTTCCATAGATTGGCATGGCATTTTTATAATCATCAATACTCTTAAAGAAAGGAATGAATCTATCTTCTTTTCCAAGTTATGGGTGAAATAGATAGACATATATTCGAAAGTATCTCTCTAAAAATATCGGAAAAATAAATTTGTGGTAAACACCTGTGACCTCAATATCTATATATTGATAATACAAAAAAAATAAATAAATAAAATAAATAAAATAAAATAAATAAATAAAAAATGGGCACAACTTCGTTGCGTATTATTGTGAAAATTTTCCTGTTCAAGAACGAGTGACAACATGTCTGATATGAAGGTTCTCAATATAAACAAGAGAGCGAAGGAAACAAATGACAAACGCTCGATGTTTATAGAATTAAAAAAGGGAACAACAGACAAAAAACAAAAAAAAATTCTTAGCCATTCCACATGTAATAAAATATTTTTTGTATCTATTTACTTTTGACAATCATTTCACCCAAAGCAAGACAAGAGTGCCAGTGGTGACCAAAGGTTTTCAGAAAAAAACAAATACAAAACTAAAAAAAAAACAAAAAATGGTACAGGGATGTCGAAAAAAGAATGAGAAGGGGATGAGACTTGGGGAGGTGGATGGGATTTAGGAAAGTAATAGATGGCAATATACTTTTGGAGATTGCAGTTATCAGGGAAGGAAGTATACGGAAGGGAGTTCCACAGGAGGAAAATGCGAGAAAAGAAACTGTTCGAGTAGAAGTAGAGGTTACATTTAACTATTTTGACGATAAAAGGGTGGGAGCTCGATGCCGATGTACTTCTTCTTCTATGTTTCCTGTCTCTTCAGGACGTAGGCGATCATGGCTTTCCACGTTTCCCTATCCCTGGTGGCTCTAAGCACGCCTTCTTCTGTTACACCATGCAATCTCCGTTCTGACATCCACCTGATTAGGTCCTTTAAATATCCGTTGCTTTCCCCTGTCTCTTTTCCCTCTATCTGGCCTGTTAGTATCAGATTCTCCAAGCTCTTCTTCCTCATTGCATGTCCCAGGAACTTCAGCTGTCTCTTCCTGATGCTCAGTATTAATTTCCTTTTTGTTTCCATCATTTTCAAGACCTCATCATTGCTCACATGCTCGATCCATGATATTCGCAGCATCCTTCTGTAGAACCACATTTCAGTTGCTTCAAGTTTTTCCTTCGTCTTTGATGATATTGTCCAGCATTCACTGCCATATTGAAGGACAGACAGCACGTAGCAATCCAGTACTCTCTTCCTTGTTTCTAGCGAAATTGTTCTGTTTCTTAATACCTTACTCAATATCTAGAATGCTTCCTTCGCCATGCCAATTCGTCTTCGGATATCTGTGTCGCACTTTCCGTCTTCTGTTATAATACTTCCCAGGTATTTCAATTTTGGTACCTGCTTGATTCTAGTATTCCCGACCTTTATTTGGCATATTGGGCTGCTCTTTTTACTGATGACCATGTAATTGGTTTTCTTGCAGTTTATTTCAAATCCTTTCTTGTTACTTTCTTCAGCTACCTTCTGTAGGAGGTCTTGTAGTTTCCTTTCTGTGTCTGCTATCAGAACTGTATCATCTGCGTACCTTATGTTATTTAAATTGTGGTCTCCGATTACGAATCTAGGCATATTTTCTAGGGTCCTCAAAATATTCTCGCTGTACAAGTTGAACATATCCGGTGAAAAGACACATCCTTGTCTTACGCCCCTTTCTATATATCTGCTGAATTCATTACTTGTCCGTATACAAGCGGTTTGCTGCCAGTAAAAATTCTTGATTACTCTCAAGTCTTTCCCAAATATGTCCAGGCTGCCAAGCATCTCCATCAGTTCTTTGTGGCGTATTTTTTCAAATGCCTTCGCATAATCAATAAAGCACAGTTATAAGTCCTTTTTCATTTCTATTGCCATTTCGAAGAGCATCCTAATCACAAATATGGCGTTTCTTGTTCTCGTGTCTTTAACGAAACCACACTGTTCTTGTCCTATCTCTGGCCTGATTCTGCTTCTCTATTCATCAGGATTCGGACAATCAGTTTTGTTATATGGCTCATTAAAATGATGGTTCTGTGGAGTTCGCACTGGTTTGCTCCTAGCTTCTTAGGTAGTGCTATGAAGATAGACTTAATGAGGTCATTTGGTATAACCCCACTATTATAAATTTCATTTATTATTTCAGTAATTTTTTCTGTATCAAATTCTTCCAGGGATATCAGCAGCTCTATGATTATGCCTTCTGGTCCTGCTGCTTTGTTTCTATTCAGTTTGGCTACTGCAGATTCCACTTCAGACTTTAATAATTCCGTCCCGTCCTCATCTTTGCGTATTATTGGTTACTCTCTCTTGTCGTGGAAAAGATCTTTTATATATTCTTCCCATCGTTGGAGTATTTCCTCTTTCTTCAAAATGATTGTTCCATCCTGTTAAAGAGCAGGTTTTTTTGTCCTGTCAGTTCTTTTATTTCCTTATGTCTGCTTTATTATTCCTGCTCAATCTCTCTACTTCTGCACATTTGTCATTGAGGCATTCCTCTTTAGCCTGTCTATATTTTCTTCTTATTTCCTTGTGTAGTTCCCTGTACTCCAGTCCATGTCTTGATATCATTTTCTGCCTCCTTTGCCTCATGTTCAGAATCTCTTCAGTCATCCACTCGTTTTTCTTTCTGCGCCTAATTTCCTTTGGCGCAATATTGTTTGCTGATGTCAGGATTGCTTCCTTTAGCGCGTCTCATTTTGAGTGTCCTTTCCTAGTTTGTTCTTTGTATTTGGTTTTCACGCTGTTAGGGTATTCGTTCTGTAGGTTGATGTAATTCACGAGTGCGTTGTATATCAGTTTTGGTGCTGCATTAGGCTTCTTCAATCTCCGGAGTTTCACTTTTAATTTGGAGATGACTGGGACTTGGTCGCTTCCACAGTCAGCACCTGGATAGGCTTTGCTTTGTACCACTGCATTTCTGAATCTGCTGTTTATGGTTATGTAGTCTATCTGTTTTTTGTGTCACTTCCTGGGCTTCTCCATGTCCATAGACGTCGTGGGTGTTCTTGAAACCAGGTGTTAGTTATTACCTGGTCATTTGTTATGCACCATTGGACCGATTTATCCACTCGTTCGTTGCGGATTCCTAAACCAAAGTTTCCAGTTGTCATACCTTCCTTCTCCTTGCTTACTTTGGCATTCAAATCTCCCATGATGATCCTGATTTCTTGGCTTTTACATCGAGCCTTGGCCTTCTTTAGAGTGGAGTAAAAAGATTCTATTTCTTCCTTGGTGCTTTGTGTTGTTGGTGCATATATGACTACAATTGCTATGTTGAACAGTCTCCCTTTCAGTTTCACCAGGAGAACTATTTCGGAGAATTGGCAGTATCCCAAAACACATTTCTTCATTTCTTTGTCCAGTATTAAGCCGACTCCTTTTTCATTACTTTTGCTTCCGGTGCATATTATCCTATGGTTGTCGCTGCTGAAGTTGGAATTATTTGGCCATCTGGTTTCGCATATTCCCAAAATATTGATTTTTAGTTTGTTCATTTCCTGCTTGACATTCTCTAGTTGTCCGCAGCTGTTTAACGTCCTGACGTTTCATGTCCCCAAGGTAATCCTTTCTTTGTTGCGCACAGTCGCAGGGTTACGGTCCAGAGACACCTGTTGCTCATGTCGTTCCTTCCCGGGAGAGGGACCTATTTTGGGAAAAACTGTCCCCTTTACGCCGTTGTTGCTAACAGTCACCGGATGACGGTCAGGTGACACCTGTTGCCCATGCCGGTCTTACCGGGCAAGGAATTGCTCTCTTTGGGATCAACCCCTTTCACGCCGTTAGGTTTAATATGTATTCATTGTATAGCTATGATTTTACGCAGGATAGAGATAGTGGAGTGGTATCCTGTTGCCTTCTCCACGGTGGTTTATTGTGACACCAACTCTAGTTAGCTGGCCGTTGACTCATCAAGAGTTCCTCCGCCCTGTGCAGGTTTTTTTTCTTTATTCTACCGGGTTACTAACATCCCGTAAATACTGTCAAAAAATACATTTTTAAACTTACAACTTTTTAGTAGCTTTTCCTATATATATATATATATATATATATATATATATATAAAGAGGGGTGGAAGAAAGAACAAATATTAAGTATATACTTAGTATAAGTTCAAAGAAGTAGTCCTGTAAAAAATATCAATTCCCCTAGCTACTCCTAACTAGCAAAAGAGAAAGCATCACATATCCAGTAAACATAAGATATTTTCTTTGAAATTTCGTCCTTCCTCAAAAAGGACTTACGTTTTAATTTGGGTATTTCCGGCAAATGCATATTCTTTTTTGCGATACCACGTGGTCTATGGGGGCGGAAACAGACAGACGAATTATAATGCTATTAAATATTTTACAATACAAAAAATTAATTTTTAAATTAAACATTAATATATTTATAAACTTAATACAAGAAAGAACAAAAAAAAAACAAAAGAAAAAATTAAATTATTCTGAAAAAACAATATTGAAAACAAGTCATGAAAAACAGTGAAACGAAGGATTTTTTTCTCCCCCTTACCTGCTATTCTAACAAAACGGAACCACAAATCTTAGCAAAACTAGCATTTAATACCCAGTAAACATAAGATATTTTCTTTGAAATTTCGTCCTTCTTCAAAGAGGACTTATGATTTAATTTGGGTATTTCCGGCAAATGCATATTCTTTTTTTGCGAGACCATGTGGTCTAAGGTGGTGGTGGTGGCGTGGGGGAACAGACAGACGAATTATAATGCTATTAAATATTTTACAATAAAAAATCAATTAGCGGGAGTAAATTCATGTGGTCAGTGCACTAGGGAAAAAACTCGTTAGAGCAGAAGTCCTATAAATATTTCTAGATAAGACTGAGGGAAGACACACCCCGGAGGTGAAAAAGTGGCCGAAGGCGAGCTGCTAAATCAGGTACAAGTACATTACAGGTCCATATTTCGATTTTGTCCAGAACATTAAGAACGTGACAAAAAGGATAACTTATCTATTTTCATCTGAGCTGTTGTATTTCTTAATAAAAGTTTCATACAACCACTAAGGGCCTTTATAACGAGGTTTAAATTTAATTTAATCCTTTAAAATCTCGATTTATTCTGTCGGATATTAGAAAAAGTAAAATTTTGATCCACAAAACCGAATTATTCTTGAAGAAATCATTCATTCCATTCTGCATTTTGGATTGTCATCGATACGATGATTTCTTGTTGCTGCTGGCCTAACATTTTTGAGTTGAGGGAGGAAGGGATGATGACATCACTTTCTCTTTTGCCCAAAAGCATTAGTCAAGGCGCGCCCGGCGGTCCTAAAAAAGAACTTTTCGAAAAAAACTTTTATGATCATCTCCAAGAGAATATTTCCAAAATAAGTTTAGATACAAAAACATAACTAATATAAAGAAATGTTTTCTGTATTTTAATTTCCCAAATAAATTCAATTATTTTTAAAAGATATAATATATGTCAACATTGAATAAACCACAGAAGTAAGTTGTAAAAATATCCAATGGTCTTCTGGCAACTGAGTTGATGGCTGAAAAATTTTCAACTCGAACAGTCCACGAAAACTTTGATGTTTGCTTACTTGATCAGATTTTGGGAAACGAGTCTAGCCGAGAATTTTATATTACCCGCTCATCTTCAATTGATTTTGGATCACAAAAAATTATTACAATAAATCATGTCTTTTATCAATATTTTTCTCTCTTTCAGAAAGGAGCTCTACGAGAAAGCCTTGAGATTCGCCCAAGTCCTCATCAAACTAGGAATCAAAAAGGGAGATCGCGTCGCATACTGCGTGTCCAATTGTATCGACTGGATGGTTTACGATGTGGGGATCATGATGGCAGGGGCTATTTCCGTCCATCTGCTTATGGGTTCCGCCGATGTTAAAGTCACTCTCACGGGTTGCGTAATGGTTATTTTTGACTCTAAAGAACGATGGGGCGATTTCCTGGGCGTGGCTGAAATTCAACTAAAGGGGAAAGTGAGCTGCAATGAATGTCCTTCTTTAAAACTAGCAATGGCTGTGGATCCAGAGAGTCGACCAACCAATGCTCTCCTGGCGTCCGAGTTGATGGCTGAAATTAAAGATGGGAATTGTGGTGAATATTCGCAATTACCAGTTTTGAACCCTGACGATATCGCCTTAATCAAACAGACATCGGGAACGACAGGAATCCCCAAAAAGGTCAATCATACACATTTCAACTTCGTCAACAATGTTACTATATACAAAATTTTATCTAAATTTCAGGATGACGATGTTGCTTATACCAGCCGTCCGATGGCGTATGTGGGAGGGTACCCTATATTTTATTTAGGAAATGGGAGCACCACCGTCACAGGTAACGTGAGATTCTTAAATGACCCTGCTAATAGCGATTTCCTGGTGAGTATGTGGAAAAAAGAAAAGTGCTCTATTCTCTTATTGCCGCCCCAGTTTATAAAGTCGCTACGAGATTATGGTTTTCGTACTAGGTTTATTGTTTCTGGCGGTGATATGATCACTGAAGAAATGATCCGACATTCTTTCGTCTTCACCGATGTCTTCTGTTTGGCTTACGCCAGCACGGAAACTCTGATGTCTGCCACGAAAATATTCACGAAAGAAAACGTCTCCGAACACCAACAGGGAATGCTCGGGCATCAACTTCCGGGAACGGAGACGAAGATTATCGACGAAAACGAAGAAGTGGTTGAAATAGGAAAAGTGGGAACGTTATGCATTCGTAGTGTTTGGAATACAAAGGGCTACGAAGGAAACTTGGTGACACCAATTAAGAATGGCTGGTTCCACACGAATGATCTTTGCTACATGCAAGCCGACGGTAGGTTATTGATGACAGGTCGAAAATCTGGCTTTATTACCAAGGGTACAGTCAACGTGTCTATCCAGCTGATTGAGGATTACGTCGGAAGCCACCCAGATGTTGAACAAGCGGTAGTTGTTGGGGTACCGGACTCTCGATTTGGTGAAGATATCTGTGCCTGTGTCCGGATAGCTTCTGGACATAAACTTGATAAAAACGCCCTGAAAACACATTGTGAGGAGAAAATGTCGAGCAAAAGTTCCTTAGACTGGATATCGATGGTTCCGTCTTATTTTCTACATTTCGATCAGTTCCCACACTTGTCGAATGGAAAACTGAATAGAAAGCAAATTAAGAATATGGCAATCCAACGCCTGAAAGAATGTTGAACTTAAATAAACATTTAATGTGGTAGATATATAAATTCAGGGGGCAATAGTTGATATTGACTTTGTTAAACATTACGCTTTCAATTAGTCGCTGTTTGATTTATTTACATTACTGGTGTCTATAGCAAAACAAAAAAATGAGGTGATTTGAAATAAATGAAAATACAATTGTATTAAAGTGAGTAGAAATCTATTGCTAGATTAATTTTTCTTCTGTTTATTCAAATATATAAACAAATAAATCTATTTATGTATCTATCTTCGTTTTGTTAATTCATACTATCTATCTATCTATCTATCTATCTATCTATCTATCTATCTATCTATCTATCTATCTCAGTCTGTTCAGATCTATCTATCTATCTATCTATCTATCTATCTATCTATCTATCTATCTATCTATCTATCTATCTATCTATCTATCCCAGTCTGTTCAGATCTATCTATCTATCTATCTATCTATCTATCTATCTATCTATCTATCTATCTATCTATCTATCTCAGTCTGTTCAGATCTATCTATCTATCTATCTATCTATCTATCTATCTATCTATCTATCTATCTATCCCAGTCTGTTCAGATCTATCTATCTATCTATCTATCTATCTATCTATCTATCTATCTATCTATCTATCTATCTATCATCTATCTATCTATCCCAGTCTGTTCAGATCTATCTATCTATCTATCTATCTATCTATCTATCTATCTATCTATCTATCTATCAATCTATCTATCTATCTCAGTCTGTTCAGATCTATCTATCTATCTATCTATCTATCTATCTATCTATCTATCTATCTATCTATCTCATCTCAGTCTGTTCAGATCTATCTATCTATCTATCTATCTATCTATCTATCTATCTATCTATCTATCCCTAGTCTGTTCAGTCTATCTATCTATCTATCTATCTATCTATCTATCTATCTATCTATCTATCTATCTATCTATCTATCTATCATCTGCTGTATTTATATTATTCGGACCATTTGTACGACGTTTTGGTTGTTGTACGTTTCAGGTGCAAGAAATCTAACCGAACCCTTTATTACAAGCACTGGGGTATCTTCTTGCGTAGCAGTCATAAGTTATCTCCCTCTCACCCTGTAAGTTACTTGTCACAGTAACTAATCAATGTCTATATCCACTGGACCATGTTTTTTTAAGGACGAGAACAACTGGATTTTTGGGACATATAGACTTAATGTTCAGTAATCTTTTTTACCAGAGTTCATATTACAATATTTTGATGTTAATGGTTTTCTCTAGTACTTTTGGGGTTCATAGTTTTTCTCTAGTATTTTTTTAACCAGAGCTCATATTGCAATTTTTTGGTACTAATGATTTTCTCTTGCTCTCTGTATTCTGGTTCCCATATTGTGTTCATCTCTATGCATGGTCGGTTTAGGAAATATTTGAAGCCTTGCATATGTGCTGATTCCTTAAGTTTACGTAGTTTCCAGTGGCGTTCTCTATCTATTATTTCAACTTCATCCCATAGAGGGCGGTGATCTCCTTCCTCCATATCTATCTATCTATCTATCTATCTATCTATCTATCTATCTATCTATCTATCTATCTAGGGTTATTTATATGATTTAAGATGATAAGTTTTTCTAAAAGGCTAAAATTACATAAGTCTCCTATGTCATTATAAGATTTGTTTTTTGCAGCAATAGTTCAAGTAATAATTGCGTTGTTGTTTTTTAATTTCCAATAATACACTGATGAAGCAGTGTTTTGCTGTATTTATTGTTGTTTAACGACAACATGTGGTTATCAAGAGGATATTTCCACATGTTAGCAGTTGTTCCAAAGTAGAATTTTAAATCATAATCACACGAAGAAATTTAAGGTCTATAAATAATACTTTCAGACATACAATGGGCAGGTCTTATTTTTTCGGTAGTTGCAATTATTTTTAGAAGAGTCACTATTATTAGTAGTTTTGTAACAGTTAGTATTCACGTGAGTCAAGTATTTATTTTATATCACATTGTTATGATGTTAAATATATTTATCTAAGTTCTTAACGCAACTATAACTAACTTTAGAATGGTTTTCTAGCGTGAGTGAATGGTAGAAATGTTTGCAAAGGAAAGTCATATATATATATATATTAGTCATCCACATGCAAGCCTGTTTTGCTGTATCACAGCTCATCAGTGTGGCTAGACACATCCACTTGCTTCTGTGCGCGATCGAAACTCGACCGATTTGGTGTCAGTCTGAGTAGCTACTCCTTAAGCCATAGGCGCATGGAATCAGAGAAAGGAAATTTTAACGTGCTGTATATAAGCAGTGTATACATACACCAGTCACCGAAAGAAATCAGTTCAATTCTTAAGACTAATATATATATATATATATATATATATAATAATATTTATTAATAAATTATAACATTGATGTGTTACAATATCACTACAAAAGTAGCTATTTTGTTTCGACACTTTTTGATAAGACACAAAAAGTGTCGAAACAAAATAGCTACTTTTGTAGTGATATTGTAACACATCAATGTTATAATTTATTAATAAATATTATTATTATTACTACTTTGTATTGAGCACTTTTCTAAAAATAGTGTTTCTTTGGATGGGGAATATTATTCCACCCATACTTGTATATATATATATATAATATTTGAAGAGTAATATATATATATATATATATATATATATATATATATATATATACTTTTGGTCTATATGTATTTATATACATATATATAAGGAGCTCTTTAGGAGCTATCCTAGACAGTTATCCTACCCATTTATGTACAGGATACTCCTTTGATTCTTATATATCTGCACCGCATGTTTATATATATATATATATATATATATATATATATATATATTTTAATTCAGATACTTCAATCCAAGGGAAAAAAGCAGGAAGGTAAATTCCAAAAACCCGATCCTAATTAATAAAAAAAATTTTTTTTATTTTTTTTTACCTAGTGTTGTCTTTATTTAGTTCAATTTCAAATGACCTAATTTTTTTAAAAATAATTTTATTTTAAATCCTATATCTTTTTATTCCCTTTTATTAATAATTATGCCTTTTTAAGTAAAGGCCTTTTTCTAATACTTCAACGTTTTGGGGAAATTAGGTTTTTGAATTTGTCCAGCGTCTCTAATATTTAAAAAAAATTTTTTCTTTAGTTTCTTTCTTTTTCCCTCCCTTCCTTCTTTTATCTCTCTTACCACCACCTTTTTTCCGTGTTGCTTAAACTTACGTCGATTTAACACGGCTGTCTGTTAATTTTTAGTTACATTCTCCCTTTTTTTTTTTTTTTTTTTGCGAACCCAGACGATGTCAATTTTTTCTTTTCTTATTTATTTGATTTTATTCTATCTTTTTCTTTTTCTTTTTCGTTTTCTTTTTCTTTTTCTTTTTCTTTTTCTTTCCCTTTATTTTTATTTTTATTTTATTTTATTTTTTATTTTTTAATTTCTTTGCAATCTATTTAAAAAGGAAAAGTAGACTAATTTTTCTCCAGTTTCTGAAAGGATTTTTCTGTTGCTGAGGTGATGTGTTGTCCCCCGTGGGGATCTTCATATCGAAATGGCCATTCAACATCTTTGAATTAATCCTTTTTAATATATATATATATATATATATATATATGTGTGTGTGTGTGTGTGTGTGTGTGTGTGTGTGTAATTAGTTAGTCATTGGTCAATATTAAATTAAACCAGTACATATTTGTATCAAAAGTATTCAATACATCTATATTTTAGAACGTTTGAATATTTTTCATTTGGAAACGAGTTATTTCCGTAGCCTAGGTTTCAAATTTTCGATATCTTCTAGCGATGTACAATAACTGATTTTTCCGTTTTTCAGACGCACGTCAGGGATTTTTGTATGAATGCGCAAATGACATTTTCAAACTCCCAAAAATTTTCAAAAGTAGGGAGGAGTTATTTAAGGATTTTACAATATTTTCATCCATATTTGTGTGATCTTACTTTGTATTTATATGTACAATTACACCTGGAGATAATTTCTGATCTTTTAATTAATATTTTTTTTCGTTCTGGGAACAACATAATAGCTAACTTTCCTCCTAGCACAATCTGCATACATTGCCACCGTTGTATGGTTTGGCTATTTTTACTATACTCCAAGTTATATTAGGATTTTTTCATTTCATATTTTTTATTTCCACACGTGGCTAGCCAGCTTGGTACAACTTTTGTGATTTTACAGTTTAAATGTAAATTTCTGATTATTTTGATTTTTAAAACTGCCTTTAGTAGACCCCAAATATGTTTTTCTTTGTTCATCTATATCATGTACCTCACTTTATGTTAAAAGACTAGTGACGATTGTGATGATCTATCTAGAACTGATCTACTTTATAACACTTATTTATTTATCTCTATGATTTTCAACTTCAAAATTTCTGGAAGTGTGTAGAAATCATTCATTTTACTTTTAGAACGAACATTTCTAAATTTTTGAATACTTTTTTCAAAATCCGATGGATATCTGATGTTTTGTTTATTTGTCACATTAACCGAATTTAATGTTTAATCATTTTTATAATCTATATATTACTATAACTCTAATATTGTGTAAGAATGGATATATAATCCTGAGGACGGCTTAAACGATACACAAAACTCCAAACAGTTTAGAAGTACCTTGAGGCCCTGTCAAGTGCAATGGCAGATTTCTGAGAAGTATTTTGACAGAGGATGGAAAGTGCGACATGGAGATCCAAAGACGCATTGGCATGACCAAAGACGCATTTCAGAAGCTAACCAGAGTACTCAATGACAGGAAAATCTCAGTAGAAACAAAGAAAAGAGTGCTAGATGGCTATGTGATATCTGTTCTTCTGTATGGAAGTGAATGTTAGACGATCTCACCAAAGATGAAAGAGAAGTTTGAGACAGCAGAAATGTGACTTTACAGAAGGATGCTGAGGATACAATGGATGGAACACATATATATCCAACGATGAGGTGTTGGAAAGGATGCGAACGAGAAGAAAATTGATACTAAATAAGAGGAAGAGACAAATGAGGATCCAGGGACACGTAATGAGAAAGAAGGCATGGAGAACTTAATACGCAGTCAGTTAAGTGCCATACGTAATACACGCTTCGGCGATCATGACTGACTAGAATATTTTCCCGCAGTAGGTTGCCATTACTTTCTGCGGTAGACTGGTTGCCAGCTAAAGCTATAGAACCTAATCTGTTTTATTATTTAACCCATAACTGGAAGGAAGAGCTGGATTAATTAATACCTTTCCCAAGGGTATTTGTGCGTAAGTGAATGCAAGGAATTCAACTGGAATTCGAACTCGCCTCCCCGATTTCTCATTCCGAATCGATATCTACAGCAACACAATGCACATCCGCAGTTGGATAAAGGGAAAGATAGACAGAGGAAAGTAACGGGAGAAGTACTTGTTAGGTCTGAGCAAATGGATGGCGGATCGAGGCTTAGAAGAGATACCAAGAGAGAAAATATTGAGAGCGACAAGAGACAGAGACAAGTGGAAGTCCATAATCGCCTACGTCCTGAAAGGACACGGCCTATGAAGAAGAAGAAGAAGAATAGCAATTGTAATAAGTTAGTTGCAAATTAATAAACAAGATCCTGCGTAGCGTGCAAGGTCTTTGTTCATTGCTGCCGAAAGTACACTGAATAAACAGTTTCTCAGCTGAATACTTGCTCCGTCAAATAGTGTCATTGTACCATTATTGTGTGTGTGTGTGTGTGTGTGTGTTCCTGGTAAATAAATATAAACCTCTATTTTTGAAGCTTCCTTTGTACATAGATAGATAGATAGATAGATAGATAGATAGATAGATAGATAGATAATGAATGATGCAAACGAGAACTCATACTAAATATCAGTAAGAGACAAATGAGGTTCCTGGGGCACGTAATGAGGAAGGAGGGCCTGGAGAACTTAATACTCACAGGTCGGATAAAGGGAAGAAAAGATAGGGGAAAGTAGCGCGAGAAGTACTTGTTAGGTCTGAGCAAATGGATGGCGAAGCGGGGTTTAGAAGAGATACCAAGAGAGAAAATATTGAGAGCGACAAGAGACAGAGACAAGTGGAAGTCCATGATCGCCTACGCCCTGAAAGGATACAGCGCATGAAGAAGAAATCATTTTTTTTTTTACAGCATTTTTAGTCGGAATTTTAGTGCCTGTTTTTATATCAATTCACTTATGTAGACAAATACTTTTTTTTTTTAATCATATCACCCCAAGCAATGCGGTAATGCAACTGAAGCGCAGGGGGCTACGTAAGAACGAAAAGATTGAAAAAGAGAAAGCCGGAAACCACATCCTAAACAGGGAACAAGGGATGCGCCTCTTAACCTGTTTAACAGACGTGGGTGGAGTGTGAACCGGGCGATAGATAGATCTATCTACTCCAATTGAAAAAAAACAAATTGAGAAGATTGGAAAAGAGAAACTTGCATATTATATTACAACTATTATATGTGTGAAAAATAATAAACATTTATAATATGTTAGAAAAAATTATTAAATAAAATTAAATAAACATAATACTACATACATTTATACAAGTCACTACACTACATTAGAAACTTTTTATAAACAAATATCTCGGATATTTGGTAAGTACCTGATAGGTAAAGTGACTGTGTGGTTTTTTCATTGTAAAACGTGATCGGTATGGATGGAAAATTGTGTCACTGACATGAGGGCAAATAAATAAACAGATAAATGCTTGTTTTCCGCCATTACGCTGTTTTAAGAAATGTGAGAAATAAGTATGCATAATAAAAAATATTATTATTTTGAAAAAACTAAAAGAATTACATAGAGAGAAAAATTAAAATTAAATGCACAAAGAGAGGGCATCCATACTTTGTTATTTCAATAAATATATATCTCTCTAATTCAACGGTTGCTGTTTGTTTTAATTTAAGGAAAATAATTTTCACCTTTGAATACTATAATTAAATACTAAAATTAGTATCAATTGTCAACCAAGGGTTACTGTTACTTGAAGAGAAAGGTTTTTAGTGTGACATCCATTTGCAATACCAAACAAAAAAAAAAAAAAATAAATCTTTATAATTAACTCACTTATTACGTTTGATTAAGTAATAATATATGTGATTAATAATAATTAATAATAATTAAGTAATAATATATGTGATTAATAATAATTAATAATAATTAAGTAATAATATATGTGATTAATAATAATTAATAATAATTAAGTAATAATATATGTGATTAATAATAATTAATAATAATTAAGTAATAATATATGTGATTAATAATAATTAATAATAATTAAGTAATAATATATGTGATTAATAATAATTAATAATAATTAAGTAATAATATATGTGATTAATAATAATTAATAATAATTAAGTAATAATATATGTGAGTAATAATAATTATTTTCACTATTAAATATTGAATATAATATATTAAATATAATATAATATATTGTAACGTATTGTAACGTATTTGTATTTGTAACGTATTGTATTTGTAACGTATTGTATTTGTAACGTATTCTTATAACGTATATGTATTTGTAACGTATTGTAACGTATTGTAATATAATATATATATATTATATATATTATAATATATATAATATATTGAATATAATATATTAAATATTGAATATAATATATGTGATTAATAATAATTATTTTCACTATATACATTGTTCGGACTATTGTCCTCATCTTTATTGCCATATTTACGACGTTTCGGTCGTTGTACGCTCTGGATTTTTTCAGGCGCTAGGAATGTATAGCCAAACACCTTTATTACGATCACTGGGGTATATAATCCTCATTCCATGTGTGATGCCACTTCTGTTAGCCATGTAGTTATCTTTAACTTAACTCTCGAATTTATTTACAACTAATGTAGCCTGGTATTGAACTCACAACTCTTTGGGTCAAGTCACTGGAACTAATCAACGTCCATATCCACTGGACTATCTGTCCTTAAGGGCACCAGTATGTGAATTTCTGGGACTTATAAACCTAATGTTTTCAGTGACCATTTTTGCCAGAGCTCATATTACCATTGTAACAACCATTACAATATAATGCTCTACGTTGTATTGAGCACTCTTTATAAAAGTAAATGCATGAACAGTAGGTAAAAAAACCTACGTGTTCTACAACTTTGTTACAATATATATATATAGGGAGGCAATGAAGTCACTATAGAACTACTTCCAATAACTATTAAGCTAAAACAATCAACTGTCCATATATTTATTATCAAAATGGTTCTGGTTAATTCTGGTTAATAACAATAAAATGGTATGGTAAAAATATAGTAAATTAATTATCGATATTGCTCGAACTGCAAGCCACCTTATCTGCAACGTGAAAGAATGTTTCGACAATTGTTACGATACAAATTGTTCCGACGGCTTAAGTCTGCAAATGCATCTCGAAAAGTTGCTTGATGTCATCGATATTTATCAGTTTCTGATTCTGTTTTGCTCTTTTATTATAAGTAACTGCATTGCCAATAATGCGTCCATCAAACCTGATCTTCTACAAACTGATTTCTTACAAAAAATATATGATGTGACTTGAAGTCATAACTCTCATTTTGTCGACCTTCTGTCAGAAAGGTTGAAAATAATATTAGCTTGACCACAAGGGTCCATCCTCCAAAATCTTTTCTGTCTTGAGGGAGTTGGACTCATTACCTGGTATAAGTGCCAAAGGGACTTGCGCAATGATTATACGGCTTTGCTGATAGCCCACATTAAGGCTTTGTGTTATACTGTTGCGACATGACCACGCGAATAACTACCTGCCATTTTAAGTTATTTTTCCTCTTTTAATGATATTAACCCTGCTTTAGTTACCTCAGATTTCCGAAAATGGATAGATCCCTCGCGTCTGCCTTCCACGCAAACTGAGCTCCAACCGAGCTATAGTCCTAGCTTTCACGATAAGCTACATCTAGCAGCAAGGCTTCTGATCAAAAAGTTTTGAGATGCGTATAAAGATCTTTTAATTACAGTCGTTCCCAGGTCCACCCTGACTTGTAGTGTTAGCAACTATTAGGGTCCCTCTAAGGAAATATAGTAAATTTTGAAACAGAAAACTGTGAAGGTATACAAATAGGTCTTTAAAGCAAAATGACCAGTAATACATTTTATAAGAAAATGACCAATGCATACAATTGTTCAAAAATATGCAAAGATATTAAAAAATATGCAAAAATACAGACAGACTGATTAGCTTTCTTTTGTTTCGGGATTAGTTATTGTTGCATCGGTGAATGTAGAGATACACAGAAAAATATAGATAAACCAATATTTTTAACAGAGGGATACAACCAAGATGTATACACAATATTTACAGTTTCTCGCAGTAGTAGTCCGTGATAATGACAACCTCCCGTGCTAAGCACGCATTGTCTTTTATACATCCGGGCGACCGTATGTCACATGGTACGAGCCACGACACAACAGTTATTTTCTTTCGGGCTTTTCCTTTTCTAGTAAATTGTAACTTTTTCTCTTTTAATAATCTTAAAAAAAACTTTTTTTATCAATCTCCCTCGGTTATTCACCTCATTTTGTCTAACTTATGTCTGAGAAGTTGAAAATAATATTTGCTTGAATCCCAGTGGAGAGGGGCATCCTTCAAAACAGAACCTCTCCTTTTGGAACTGGGTGGGATCATTGCCTAGCGCCAGAAACGCCTCTATTATTTTCCACTATTTTCCCTGTTTTTAATCATTTTAACCCTGCGTTATTCACCCCGGATTTCTGAAAACGGATAGATCTATGGCGTCTGCCCCCCACGCTAACTGAACTACAACTGCGCCATAGTTTTGGCTATGATGATACCAAGCGTTTGATCGAGAGGTTCTGAGTTGAGTGCAATCATCTCTGAATTGCCGCTGTTCTCAGGTTTATCTTAACCTGGTGTATTAGCAAGAAGTGTAAGAAAAGAAATTATTAGAATATAATTTACGGTTACGTCAGGCTATTTCAACCGTAAGACGATGAGACCAAGTTGCCAATATAGTAGTGCGTTTAAATCCATGAGAGTTCTAATAACTATTGCTATGAATATATTTATAGAAAAGCCACAGGGAATTAAGTTCAATAGTGTCTTATAAACGCACATTTTTCTCAGACTCTTGAAACACCCATTTCTTCACAGTTCAGTATCTTAACGTAAAGAAGGCAATTTCCAAAGAAATGATAGTTTTTTATTGTGAGTGACTGCTGAAATATGGATAGCCAATAAAAAATAACGTTTAAGCAATAAAATATGTATAATAATTTTTGCGATGAAATTCATATTTGTTTTTGCTTTTATTGTTTGGAAAGGTAAGGTCGGTGCAGGAAAGTAGATTGGCTATGTATTCAGAAACCTACCCTTTCTCTGTTCATTGTTATATGGTACTAGTAATATGAATATGGATAAAATGACTGGCGTCAGGACATAGCTTTACTTCCAGGCATAATTTACAACTTTTATTATGACTGCTGTGTGCTGGTACCCTTTTTACTATTTCCCATTCAGTTTTGATTGTAATGTTGTTTTCTTTCTGGCTATATATATATATATATATATATATATATATACTCCACCCACGTCTATTGAACAGGTGAAGTGGCTCATCCCTTGTTCCCTGTCTAGGATGTGGTTTCCGGCTTTCTCTTTTCCAATCTTTTCACTCTTACGTAGCCCCCTGCATATCAATGGCGTTACCGCCTTGCTCGGGGTGATATGATTAATATATATATATATATATATATATATATATATATATATATATATATACCGGGCAAGGCGGTAAGGCCACTGGTGTGCAGGGGGCTACGTAAGAGTGAAAAGATTGAAAAAGAGAAAGCCGGAAACCACGACAGAAGTCGAAGGAGAGTGCAAGAAAATTGGGTTTTGTTTTTTTCCCCATGGACATTTGTTTTTAATTATTTACTATAGAAAACTTAGTTTTATGGAAATGATACAAGTACTTTAACCTAGTGAGCATCGGATTTACTATAAATAGTTTTCAAGACCAACATGCAAATCGTCAGATAACGATGAGGTTACACTTATGTAAGTCAGTCTGAATGGAAGTCATATTCAATTTACTGTTGTAATATCACTAATATGGCAGTGAATACTGGACAGTCTTCTTACAGGTGATCAAGATACTTGAAACAACAGAAATGTGGTTCTACAGAAGGATACCGAGTACACCATGGATCGAACGAGTGAGCAACGAGGGAGTATAAGAGTAAATGGAAATAAAATACGTATAGTCTGCTTCAGGAAGAGAGAGATGAAATTTCTAGGGTTCATAATGAGGAAAGAAGGCTTGGAAAATATTAAGATACATGAAAACAACAGAAATGTGGTTCTACAGGAGAATGCTGAAAAGTTGAGCAACGATGGAATATAAGAGAAAATGGAAACAAAAAGACACGTTTAGCGTCAGTAAGTGACAGATGAAATTTCTAGGGTTAATAATGCAGAAAGAGGGCTTAGGAAATGTTATACTCACAGGACAGATTGAAACCCAGTTCAGAGGAAAACAACGCATAATTTGCCTACCGAGCTCGGGTAATGGATGGGGGAGCAACGTTTAGGTGAGATAAGAAAAAGACAAAATTTATTAAGGGCTAAAAAAGACAGGAGATTTTGCTTAGCCATTATTGCATACGTCCGAAGGGATATAGAGCAAAAAAAATATTTTTATTCTGCTTAAATAATTCTTGATGCGTTCCACTATTATTTAACAATCTTAGCAAGCTATAAACTTTCTTTTAACTTTACATATTACATAAAGTAAAATTATTTGGTATGTTTCTTTCTCCTGACCTAAATTGGCAGAATAAACACACGTACGAATGCACATATAAATAAATATATGTATAGAAATTCGTAGAAGTACAAAGGTCTACAAATGATTTGGAATAAGCCGATATAAATAAATGACATACACTCACGATATCAGTCAGTTAACTTTCGTACGTGATGCGCGGATTGGCAATCTTTCGATACATGTCTGAAGATTTTCCCGCAGTAAGTTACGATTTCTTTCCAACCAAGACTATAGAACTCAATTTGTCCGGATATTCAACCCATAGCTGGAGGGGTAAGAGGATTCGAACATTGCTCTCCGACTTCTCATTCGTAAGCGATATCCATTACACCACAACGCACATTCACAGTATCACCCATATATCATAGCTACTGCTCCGATGAGCTTAGATCACTGGTGCCGCCTAAGCACGAATTTACACGAGATACTAGATTAGCAACTAGGTCCCACCCTTTTACAGTTAAACAAATAAGATGTAACCGTAAATTCTACTCCAACAGCTTCTTTTCTCGCTCTTCCCGCCTGTGGAACTCCCTTCCACAACTCTGCTTTCCCGGCAGCTACAATCTCCAGGTGTTTAAATGTAGGGTCAATAGACACCTCCTATCACACTAACTCCCAATTATTCTCAGAACACTCTCATCTACCCAACCCTCATTCTCGGTATCCTTACCCGCCTATCACCCACCCTCTGACATTTCCTATATTTAATCATCCTTTCTCCACTCTATGTAACCCCCTGCGCAGTAGTGGCAGTGACATGCCTTACTCGTTGTGAAACGCTTATAAAAATATATATATATATATATATATCAATGAAGATTTCTAACGTTTCGTAGACGTTTTTATTTGGATAATAGGCTTTTTTTTATATACCACAATCTCTTTTTTAGTATTTATTTTTACTTCTTTTTATTTTATAATTCCTTGAAGAAAGGAAAAATGAGTTAATTTTTTAAGCAAAAAAATAAAAAAAAAATAAATGCGATAATTTCATGCGAATTATCGAGAATTAAGTATTGAAGATAGAAAATAACGCATTTGAATTAAGTTGGAAGCGGTGGCGAGAAAACTGAAAGTCTTCGATAGAAGAAGATGGAAGAATTATTGGATCGCTCTATTTACAAAACGATTTTTAATCATTCGAAAAAAAAACAAAACAATAAAAGTGATTTGTCTTCGTAAATGGTATGGGGCAACAGAAATACCACCCACATAATGGTAAGTAACCACTTCTACTAATGTTATACTAATATGCAGGGGGTACGTCTGCCACACCCTGTATATTGAAAGACATTTTAACCATACAGTGACACATACACACAGACACACATTTGCATCTTTACAAGTACACACACATATTTTGTTTATATATATTGCTTATAATGTGGGTACGAATATATGTATAATGCTTCTTTCTCTCTCAAACTATCATTTACTTCCCAAATCTAACAATATGGACCCACCACTCCACTAGATCTTAATTTATATAATGTCAGTCAGTTAAGTGCCATACGTGATATACGCTTGGACGATCATGTCTCGAAAGAGACGCGACTGACTGGGCAGAAGATTTTCCCGCAGAGGCTTGCCATTACTTTCTGCGGTAGACTGGTTGCCAACCAAGGCTGTAGAACCCAGTCTGTCCTGTTATTTAACCCATAACTGGAAGGAAGAGATGGATTAATACATTTTCCCAAGGGTATCTGCGCGTAAGTGAATGCAAGGAATTCAACTGGAATTCGAGCTCGGCTCCCTGATTTGTCATTCTGAGTCGATATCCACTGCACCACCACGCACATCAAAAGTACACATTCTATTGTAACATAATTATATAGAATTATGGATTATATGCAATATAGAGAAACAATTCAATCGAAAAAAATGAAAATAATGACAACGTATCTCAATATAAATTAGAGACATGCCATAAGTGAACATTTCATCTTAAATTAATCAACAATGACATTTTTCTGGTTTAAAATTAATTTTAACACATTCAACAAGACGGATAAAAATATTAAATTTTATAAAAAGTTTGTTTTTATTTTAGACAAAATATTTCAGCAAAAGAAATTCATGGATTTTGACGATAAAAAAATTACAGCGCAAAATGACGTCAGAATCCATGAAATTTTTTCATCCTGTAATAGTTGTGCTTAGTTTAATTTGTATCTACACTTATTTATAAATGGAACGTTGTCTGTGTGTGTGTGTGTGTCCGTTACCTATAGACTCCGAAACGGCTGAACCGATTTTCTTGAAAATTTACACAGTTGTACTATAAGCGTCTGCGAGTGTTCTTAGCTAGGTTTTGTGTCGAGGAACTTCCGATAAATATCGATAATCGAAAAAATCGGGTTATGGAAGGAGTGATCCGATTTTAATCAAATTTGATACACTCATAGACAAAGACGTAAGAAACGATATTCAGAAGTTTCAAGGTTGCAGTTCTTACAATAGTGCAGAAAATCGATAATATATATATATATATATATATATATATATATATATATATATATAAAAGGCAAGATGTTTGTGTGTGTGTCTGTTTATCTGTCTATATGTCCTTGATACAAATCCACAATTTTTATCCGATTCTTACCAAACTTCACACAGATATTTTTTCGGCTGAGTCTGAGCTCCAGGACCATGGATTAGTTTTAAAGCTTTCATTTCACCCAAGCAACGCCGGGCTATGCTGCTAGTCATATATAAACGTAGGTAGAACACCCACCCCCTATAAAATTGTTGGTAAGATAGCGAGGGTCACAAATCACTTTCCGGTCAAGTTTTGGGGGTTTGGTCGCTAGTTCGCCCCCAGCCATGTCTGATATAGCAATAAATCGATCCACACCAATATATGAATATAAAAATATAAAATCACACATATACAAACACGCATCCATGTATTTCCATCTCTCTATCTTTACACTGACACACACAGACACGCACATATACAAACAAGCATCCATGTATTTCTATCTCACTATCTTTACACAGACACACACAGACATATACAAACAAGCAACCATGTATTTCTATCTCTCTGTCTTTACACAGACACACACAGATACACACACATATACAAACAAGCATCCATGTATTTCTATCTCTCTTTCTTTACACTGACACACACAGATACACGCACATATACAAATAAGCATCCATGTATTTCTATCTCTCTATCTTTACAGACACACACAGACACACACACACATATACAAACAAGCATCCATGTATTTCTATCTCACTATCTTTACACAGACACACACAGACATATACAAACAAGCAACCATGTATTTCTATCTCTCTGTCTTTACACAGACACACACAGATACACACACATATACAAACAAGCATCCATGTATTTCTATCTCTCTTTCTTTACACTGACACACACAGATACACGCACATATACAAATAAGCATCCATGTATTTCTATCTCTCTATCTTTACAGACACACACAGACACACACACACATATACAAACAAGCATCCATGTATTTCTATCTCTCTGTATTTATATAGACACACACACACACACACACACACACACACACACACACACACACACACACACACACACACACACAAGCATCCATGTATTTCTACCTCTTTATCTTTACTCAGACACACACAGACACACACACGCATATACAAACAAGCATTCATGTATTTCTATCTCTCTATCTTTACACAGACACACACAGACACACACACATAGAGTTATGTGAATTAATAAATATACATACGAAAATGCACACATGTATAAAAATATTATTCAGATGTTAATAAAACCGAGCTAGTCTATATATTAAGAAATATACACATTATCCTACGTCGATGGCACGACTCGGAGTTTCATGCGTTACGCAGACCTCAGGTGCATATTATGAACTGACTGTTTAAGAGATTTGAATTGAAGTTCCCTCGATGTTCGTGGGAGTTAAATCTTATAATCTTAGGGTACTAATTTATAATTTATCAAGAGTAAATAAAAATTAGATAGAGATAAAAAAATTTAAATTTTAAATTAAAAAAGTATTAAAATGCAAGGAAATGAAATCATAGAGGCGTAATTCATAATTAGTAATATTTACGGGAAAAATAAAGTAAGAGGAGTCAGGGAGTGAGAAAGAAAAAGACAGGATCTAAGAATTTAAGTAAGTATTTTTTCTATGGCATCATGTTTTCATTAATTCACTTTTTTTGTAAAGTAGATTAGGGTTATTTATATGGCAAGTGTTTTTAAAAGGCAAGTTTTTCTAAAAGGCATAAGTTACATCTGTCTCCTTTTCCATTATAAGATTTGGTTTTTGGGGCCGTATTCCAGGTAATAATTTTACTCTCGATAAATCAAAAAATAGAACCCTAACATTATTCGAATTAACTCCCATGAACATCGAGTAAACTGAAATTCAAGTCTCTTCAAGGGTTAGTTCGTAATATGCAGCTGATTATTGCGTAACGCATGAAACTCCGAGTCGTACCATCGACGTAGGATAATATATATATATATATATATATATATATATATATATATATACTTATAAATTAACTGTACATTGCGACACGGAAATTTCTATGTTTCGAGATAGCTACTCATCATCAGGCAATGTTAATGTTGGTTGTGCAGATGGTGAGAATCAAAATAATAAAACCTTCAATCCTCTTCACATGGAATTCTCGCACTTCCCGCCTGTGGAACTCGCTCCCATTTTCTTGCTTTCCTGACGGCTACAACCTCCAGAAATTTAAATGCAATGTCAATACTCATCTATTAACCACTGGACTCTAGCTCTCTTCCCACCCCCGTATATCCTTCCCTTTCTGTCCACCTATGTATCTGTCATCGCACCTGCATTCTCAGCTTTCTATTGCTTCTTTCTAACTAGTTTGTACTCCTCACTCTTTTCTAATTAATCTTTTTACAGTTATGTAGCCCCCAGCTCATCAGTAGCATTTCTGCCTTGCTCGGGGTGAAATGATAAAATATATATATATATATATATTGCAAATTGTGTCATATGTTCCCTCGTCTGAATGCTTTCCCATGTGCGTATTTCCACTCATTCCACTCCTTTTCATTCCCTCTCTATATATCTATCTTTCTACCTTTATCTTTATTTTTAACATACATTTTTTTGCCTTCTACCTCTACCTTAACTTTTTTTTTGTTTCAGTGACACCGACCAGAGATTTGCTGTTGAATTCTCACGCTTCGCAGACGTTCTTATTTAGAAGGTAGGTCGTATTTATATACCATAATATTTTTTATTCCTTTTTTTAAAAACAACTTTTTGCTGTTATAATTCCTTGTTATAGTAGAAAAGAAAATTGACAGTTGGTTTTTGAATCTGAAATTTGCAGGAAGCGGAGACTATGAGGAAATAAACGGAAACACATCGAGAGAAAAAAGATAGTAAAAATTATTGGGTCGTTCTCGCTATAAAACTCTTTCTCATTCGTAAAAACAAAAACGTTCAGAAATTTCTGGCAGTATATAACAATAAATGTGATTTGTCTGAATAAATAAGGGGTTTAGCAGGAATACCACCCACATAATTGGATAACATCACTACTACTAATGACACATACGCATCCTCATAAGCACACACACACACATATTGCCTTTATATAATAATGTGAATACGTCAGTGTGAGTATTGTTTTTTTCCACTCTCAATCTTACTGATATATATATATATATATACACACATATATAAGAATTTGCAATGTAATCGATCCTGATTTGGCATATCAATTTCAATCACTTTTTACCGACTTGACTTCGTTTCAATCTTTTTTACACACACACACACACACACACACACACACACACACACACACACACACACACACACACACACACTCTCTCTCTCTCTCTCTCTCTCTCTTTATATATATATATATATATTCATCTCTCTCTATATATATTCATCTATATATATATATATATATATATATATATATATATCTTCATATATCATATATATAGGGGTAGAATCGCCGACTGACGCCGATTCGGTTGGGTTTCAATCCTGGGTTAGGAAGCGAACGGTGTCTAAGCCGTACTGATGAGCTGTGATACAGCGAAACAAATCTGTCTGCGGATGACTATATATATATATAAATTATATTTGGACAGCAAACGTTCATTTCAATATGTTTCGTTTGTTGAATATAGCAGACAAGGAATATTCAATGATGTTTTAATCGAATTTATCTTGTATTCTTAAAACTTTCCGTTTGGTGGTGTTAAGGGAGTGTAAAAATACAGGTACTATCTATTGTCCCAAAAGCTTTTTGCCACTTCTTTCGTCATTTTCAAGAGGTTTGTTTTAAGTTGTTTGTTCAAGAGATTTGTTGTTAATTTGTATATTTTTTTATTACGCTGGTTCTAAGCTTTCTGCTCACATGAGCCATCTTCAGAGTGGTTTCGCGGGCGTTAACATAAAGACATTCACCATCAAAGATGATATTATCTTGTGTTGACATAAAACATTGCTATGCGAGGATAACAGCAACCGAAAAGCAGACGCAGGTCGTAAATTAGTAATGCGGTTCTATGACATCACACCACGTGAGAGATCGAAATGTTAACAACAAATCCTTAAGTCTAAATGCAATGTAATGTATTGTGACTAGATTGAAATATGATTTTATTGAGTGTGGGTTGCTTTAACTTAATGTAAATGGCCTCCAATATCTGAAGGTTCTTTTTACTGTGTGTATGTGGTATGTGTTAGTTATTGTGTTATCAACTAAAATTTGTCTAATATAACATACATGTTGTTTAATTGAATTATGATCAATTAAATAACATTCTCAATACACTATATATATATATATATATATATATATATATATATATATATATATATATGTATATATATATATATATATATAAATAACGTAGCACACCTGGTATACAATCCATATAAATTCCGATAGAGACGAACTCAAGAGAACTAATTGTTAAATTCATTTTTCTAATTTAACAGAGTAATATAATTTATAAAAAGATTTTAGATTATTACAATACAGTAAAAATTACAGTAATACATATTTCACCGCGTCCTGATGTTATTATCGCGTCTCGTCAGACCAAAATGATACAACAGTAGTTCCTTAAAATATCCCCCCACAAAAAATTTTTTTTCTTTTCTTTTATTTTACATAGACGCTCACATGTCCATATTAGAATATTAGAGCCGCAATAATAACATCAGGACGTGGTGAAATATGTATTACCGGTTGTAATTATCTAAAATCTTTTATAAATTATATATATATATATATATATATATATATAGTAGAAATAAGTTGGATGTTTTTATAAATACATTTGTAATAGCTTATTTTGTAGAGCTCTTACAGACCAAAGTTCCTACAACAATGAATGGGTTAGACTTATCCAGACAAAAAGAATCACGGGAGGAAAAAAATCAGGGTGACGAGTTTAGATTTACAGTGATAGTTATTATTGGAATTTTCTATTTTTATCCCAAGCGATAAAATCTAACTCATTCATTGTTGTAGGAATTTGATCTGATGAGCGGTCTGTAAGAGCTCCGTGAAATAATACGTATACAAATAAACATATATATGAACATAAATGCTATATTTATTTAATAAACAATATATTTATTTATTTTTGTCTACGGTCCTGAATGTATGAGGAATCTTGCTAAAGAGAAAGATGAGTACTTCGGTAGGATTCAAATCTGCAAGAGAAACAGTTATTTGATTAAATGTGCTTTTACTTTTTGAGAAATCACACACACACACACACACACACACACACACACACACACACACATATATATATATATATATATAGTCATCAGCAGACAAATCTGTTTAGCTATATCACAGCTCATCAGTACGGTAAGACATCCGATTGCTTTTAACCCAGGATTGAAACCCGACCGAATTGGCGTCAGTCGGCGATTCTACCAGACTTTTAGCGTATCATGTATTATACGCAAGTGGCAAAGTGCTCTAATTCATTACTGAATGAACGATGCGTAGATGCTAGATTCGATACTGTTTTTTCAAAGTCTACCTTTATATATAGAAATTAGTGCTTAAATAAGAAAGTGATTTTTTCATAAAATGTTAGTGTATTAATTATGGTTAATTGGGTCTATGAAGTATTTTCTTTTTTATTTGAATATATGCATATAGAGCAAATAATATATATTCCTGCACACACACACGCGCATTTAAGCATGCATATGAATTTTTAAATATAGTTTACGCAGTAAATTAAATATTTGCATGGATGTTATCATTTACCGAATGTTTTATATTTATTATTTAATAAATAAAGCTCGTACTTTATTTTTTTGGTCTTGTATATTGAGGTATTAATTATGGAAGGTAATTTGTTCGCTTGCATTTATTTGTGCATATATATATATATATATATATATATATATATATATATATATAAATATATAAATATATATCTATATATATAAATATATATATATATATATATATATATATATATATACTTACAAACACATACGTACGTGTATCGATGCGTATATTTGATATTTGTTTGTTTATTTTTAATTTTTGTTTAATTTTATTATTTGATTTATGCTTGTTTTAATTTTGTTTAGTTTAGTTTTGTATTTATTTATTTCATTTTATGTTGATTTCATTTATATTTGTATGTTTTTTATTATTTATGTTTATTTTATCTATTTGGTTTTTATCAGTGCTTAGATTAAGTATTTTATGAGATGTCTATTCTTACGGGTGTACGTTGTGGTACAGTGGATATCGGCTCGGAACGAGAAGCCGGGGAGCCGAATTCGATATTCCAGTTGAATCCATTGTATTCACTTACGCGCAAATACCCTTGGGAAGGGTATTAAGCCGTCTCTTCCTTCCAGTTATGGGTCAAATAACAGGACAGATTGGGTTCTATAGCCTTGGTCGGCAACCAGTCTGCCGCAGAAAGTAATGGCAACCTACTGCGGGATAATCTTCTGCCCAGTCAGTCATGTCTCTTTCGGGACATGATCGCCAAGCGTGTTTCACGTATGGCACTTAACTGACTGATACGGAAACAAAAAGCAGTCTCTTTCTTTGATCATCTTGTCAACGTCACATCACGTATGGCATTTAACTGACTATTCTTTCATTTCTCAAAGTAATTATTGCTAATTTTTCCTCAAATAATATATTATTATTAAGGAGCAACCCCATATATATATATATATATATATATATATATATATATATATATATATATATATGTGTGTGTGTGTGTGTGTGTACTATGATTAGCAAATAAGCTTTCGCACCAAGCTATCCGGGTTTATCCTGATGCCGTACGTTTGTCAAATAACACCAAATCAAACGAAAAGGTTTACATGGGAACAACAGAAACATCTTTTAAAGAAAGATTCAATAATGAAAAAAAAAAAAAAATTCAATAATACAAAACAACACAACGCTATCAATATATATATAAAAGGGTACCAGCATGCAGCACTAATAATTAAAGTTGTAAATTATGCCTGGAAGAAAAGCTAGCAATAATCAACTTTAAAAATCAAAGTAAAGTACTGAAAAAAAAAAAAAAAAAACAAGCAAAAGGACAAAAAAAAAAAAAAATAACGAGATAATGGGAAAATATAGACAAGAGGGAAAATATCTACTTCGTTACACAAACAACAATAAATAATAACAAAATAATAAAAGTGAGACATGCACACAATATAAATATACAATATAAAAGATAAAAAATAAAAAAATTAAAAACGAAACATCAGTTTAAATACAAATATATAAATACTCACTCACGATAATAAACAGAAAATAATAATAAAAAACAAAACATATAAATAATACCAATATAAAAATGAAAAATATATACAAACACTCAATCACGACAAAAAAAGAAAACAATACAACCATCAAACGAGAAAAACACAAAAGCTCACAAATACAAATATAAACAAAAACACCGAACTATAACCCAGAAAAAAAAGAAACGGTTACGCAGCAAAAAATACCAGCACATTAAGAAAAAGGCCAAACGAATAAAAGAGGACAACACAACAAAAGAATGTAAACCAGTATAAAGCAATTAAACAAACACCCACTCAGACGTACGCTAAAAAAGCAAGAAGAAATAAAAACAAGAATAAATCAAACACATGCACAATAAAAACGAAAAATAGAAAGAAAAAATATAAAACAACCAATCACAAATAAGACCACTCCCACAAAAATCACAGTTTTTTTTTTACATAAACGAGAAAAAAATTTGATCTAACAGCAAACTAGCCCTGACGAAGTGAGAGCATAATAAATGTGTCCTTAGGATATTTCGAAGTCGGCATGACCTTCCTCAGTTTAAGTGACTAATATATAATAATATTTGCTTGCCAAAATACATTTTATCAGTAAAACTGAAAAAACAACAACCTTGGCGCTAAACATTATCACAGTAAAACGATATATATATATATATATATATATATATATACACACAATTAGTTATCCACATGCAAGCCTATTTCGCTGTATCACAGCTCATCAGTGTGGCTAGACACATTCACTTGCTTCTGTCCGGGATCGAAACTCGACCGATTTGGTGTTAGTCGAAGTCGCTACCTACTAAGACATAGGCACATAGAATCAGAGAATGGAAATTTTAACGTGTTGTATATAAGCAGTGTATACACACGCCAGTCACCGAAAGAACTCAATTCATTCCTAAAGAGTAATGCATATATATATATATATATATATATATATATATATATATATATATATATATATCTAAGATTGCTGGTTTTTCCGTGGTTTACTGGCATAATGACTTTTTAAGCGAGCAGGATTTTTGACATAAGGTCCTTGATATCGAGATAGAGATAGAATTAATGTGGAGAAGTTTGTCACTTGGAGGAGCAGAATTATTTTTGTCATGCCAACTTCGAAGTTTCGCGAAGACGTTATTGTGATTTCTTCATTCTTCAGGCTTTTTATGTTTTCTGGTAAGATTTATAGTATTTATAATATTATAATAGAAGAAACAATGCACGTAGATGTCTAGCCACACTGATGAGCTGTGAGACAGCGAAACAACCTTGTATGCAGATGACTATATATATATATATATTGGTCTTTATTTAACGAGAGAGGATAATTATTATTTCAGCGGGGTTATGCATTGTTTTAACGATGATGTTTAGATTAAACAATGGTCAGTTTTCATTCACTATCTGAACATTGTTGCATACATGAAATTCAGAATTGTTTCAAATGGTGAGTAAGAAAAAATCTATACACGTGTGTGTAACCTTTTCAAAGGCAGCATAATCTTGACCGAAGCACGCGTCTCTGTGTAGTGAAAGCACCTGATTGTACATACATTTTTCTTATCGTGACCCTATTAATAATTAATCATAAACCGAATTTTCTTTGTTTAGTTTAATGTTACAAGTAGTATTGTTCATAAAGATTTAATGCAAAATAGCTTAAAGATTTACATATTTTGTTCGTAGCACGGTTTTATAGAACAAGAAAAATAAAACATTATTAAAGAGAGAGACGAATAAATGTATAAGAAGACGGAAGATAACGGTTTCCATTTTATTTTATAATCATTTCACCCCAAGCAAGGCAGATTTCTTGCTACTAGTGTTCAGGGTGCTACATTGGAGGAAAGTGATGAGAAAGCGGAACAGGTTATAGGGGGTGTCAGAGAATGGATAAGATAAGGACGAGTGGACGGGGAAAAGAATATGAGGGAAAAGATGCGAGTCAGAGAGGTAGGAGATGGCAATTGACCTTACATTTAAATTCGTGGAGATTGTAGTTGTCAGGAATGCAAGTATACGGAAGAGAATTTCACAGGCGGGAAGTGCGAGAAAAGAAGCTGTTAGAGTAGAAGTTGCGGTTACATTTGATTGGCTTCACTGGAAAAAAGTGGGACCTAGTTGCCAGTCTAGTAGCTCGAGTAAATTCATGCAGAGAGGGCACCAGGGAGCTAAGCTCGTCGGAGTAGAAGCCGCAAAAGTATTTGTGGAAGAGACAGAAGGAGGCCATATTACGTCAGTGAGAAAGTGATTGCAGCTGAGCTACCAAGTTTTCTTTTTGGAAGCATTAAATTTCACGTGTCATTTCTTACCCAGTCCACAACAGATTGGAGGTTCTTTTCAAGCTCAGCAGCAAGGTTCGCTTTGTTATTCACAGCGGATTTCTGATCGAGGCAATGGTAAATGGTGGTGTCGTCAGCGTAGATGCCTACTTGTGATCTGATTACATCGGGGAGATCGTTGTAGAAGATCAGAAAAAGCGTAGGACTTAAAATAGAGCGTTGAGGGACACCCACGTTCGTATGATAGTATCAGAAGGCATGTCCGTTCAATAGTACCCTCATTATGCGATTTAAAATTAATGGCTGGATTAGATCAAACGATTGCCCAGTTATACCATAGATTTGTAGCTTGAGTAGAGAGCCAGCATGCGAGACACTGTCAAACGCTTTGGAGATATTCAAGGCAACAGCTTGAGCTTTGCCGTTCTTATCGAGGGCCTTGTTTATATATTCAGTGATGGTCGTTAGCATATAAGCAGTAGACCTGGTGAAGCGGAAACCATACTGTTTGTCAGAGAAGAGACTGTGGGATTTGAGATGTTAAACCACCTCGGCGTTAATAATGGCCTCGAATACTTTGCCAAAAATCGGTTAGAGGCTCACAGGGCGATAATTAGAGGGGTCCGAGAGTTCTCCAGAATTCTTAAATAACGGGAACCACAAAGGAGGAATTTCAGCAGGCAGGAAAGCAAGAAGCAGAGAGGCAGTAGTTATAGAATTTGGAGAGGACAGAGAAGAGTTTAGGGGTACATTTCTTCAGGACAGTGATTGGGATTCCATTGCCTTCTCTCCCGTTATGGAGATCAATCTTTAAAATTATGTTAGAGACCTTCAAGAGGGTAATGCGGACGTCACTCAGTTGAGCTTAAGTTCTAAGCGGTAAGTTGGGTAAGGATACCCAGACAAATCTAATGTCAAGTTAGTGGAGAATCTGCGATCAAAGCACTCTTCCTTGTTCGCTGAAGATGTGAGATTGATTAGAGTAGGGATAGAGGGCTTACTGTTACTTAGTACACTTTTACAGAGCTGCCAATAGTCTTTGGAGCCGAATTTACGGGATGCTATACGCTGTTTCATTTTATCAGCAAAAAGCAGCTTAGCGTCATTAAGTACCTTCTTACCCTCATTACGAGCAGAGACAAAAAGGCGCCTGTTATGGTCGAACGCGTGGGTCCGATAAAGCCTGCAGAAGTGATTCCGGTTGGCAGTAGCGGCTGAGGAAGCAGGGGAGAACCAGCGGGACGAATGTCGCAAATTCCTGACTCCAATGAAAGCATCGTTGCCAGTCTTAACCCAAGAGGAAACCACAGACGCACAGTCTTCATCAGGAAGAGTAAAAACTTTGTTCCAAGGGACGTCACACAGGAAATCGAGAAGCAAGTCCCAGTTTGCTACTTGATAGCAGTAAGTTATTCTGCTGGTCTGCGGTTCATGGGTAAAGTGGGTGAGGAAGGAGATATACCTGGAAAGGGATTGAATGATTGAAAAATTCATGGTATGGACACCAGCAAGATCTGTGACAGAGTTTTCCAGCCACTTGGCGTGGTGGACATTAAAGTCTCCAAACACAAATACATGGGTGAACTGATGAGAAGAAATAGCTATATCAATATTATACGAGATGCTGTCAAGTACGGAGCAATCAGGAGATGTTGAGAAGTGGTAGAGAATAAAAGATAGCTAACCGAGCTTAGGGGAGAGAGAGAGAGAGAGAGAGAGAGAGAGAGAGAGAGAGAGATATGTAAGAATGATCTAGAGGTTCAAGAGATATCACCCTAGCTAGAGAGAGATTTTTACTGACATAAACACCAAGTCTATGCATATGGGCATTGGAGTCCTTCCTAAAGAGGGGAAGGTAATCAGGGACGTAGAATTCAGATAAGAGGATAGGAGGGTCGAAGTTAGTTTCACAGAAGGCTAAGATGTCAAGTGAGTTTACTTGAGGGAATTGCATTTAAATTTTTAAAGATCAAAGTTGATTGGAGTGCAAGCGTTCCACGAGCGAGAAACGCGATAGAAGAAATTATTAGCCTAGAAATTACGGTTGCATCAACTATAAAATAATGACATTACTCCGCCAGTCTAGTATTGCGTTTAACATCTTAAACTCTAGATACCATAGAGGAAAGTTCATCAGAACAATTACCATGAAAGTATTTATAGAAAAGGCTCAGGTTTTGGCGGTGGAAACGTCACTGAAGCCCAAATGCTAGTCAAAGACCAATAACATTACAGATTCTTCTTTGGCATGTGCCAGCATTATTTCAAATAAAAACAAATCATCGGCTTACAAATATGTCAGATAGATTCTGGAAAAACTGCTTATCACGACATAGTAAGCCAACTTACCTAGTAGGAGACATGATAGTTGATTAATACAATATTTCCACTTCCTATCAGCGGAAGCCTTAGTCCGAGAAGGAGCAGTGAGGCATTCTTTAATAAAGGGTCGTATATATGTGTTCCACTTGAGATCTAAAAGGAACCTGAAACCCAATAAGATAAATTCAGGCGGAAAAAATTCTCTAGCACAATAGAGTTAACCAGGTTCCCAAGCAGCAGGTCTAGCAATTTAATTCAATATAATATTTCCATTTCTTGTCAGCGTAAAACGTTAGTCCGATAAATCATTTATTGCAAAACCATTTCCGTATTCCTTATACCAAGTCATCGGGAGTATTTGCACCCTACTTCTCACCTAGAACTGAAGCACAACTGAGCGACGTTTACATTACTCTCTCGCTGGTCTCTAAAATAATTTCAAAACCTTCATAAGGCGAGAGGAGGTGGCGGTATCCCAGTCATTGTCTTAAAGAAATGTACCCCCGAACTCTCCTTTGTCCTCTCCAAACTCTACAACTACTATCTCTTTGCTTTTTACTTTCCTGCCTGCTGAAAGTTCTCATCTGTGGTTCCTGTTTTTAAGAACTCGGGAGAACCCCCAGATCCCTCCAATTATCCTCCTATCAGTCTCCTACCGATTTTTGGTAAAGTATTCGAGGCCATAATCAGTGCTGAAGTGGTTCAACATTTCATAGCCTCGTGCTTGTTCTCCGACAGACACTATAGATTCCGATTCGCTAGGTCTACGGCTGACATGCTAAACGACCATCACTGTGTACATATATCAGATCTTGAGAAGAACGGCGAAGCTCAAACTGTTGCCCTGAATATCTCCAAAGCATTCGACAGTGTCTGGCACTCTGGCCTTCTGCGCAAGCTATAGATTTATGGTATATATCTGGACGGTTGTTTGACTGAAATAGTTCATATCGAATGGCGTAATGAATGTCGTACTGAACAGGCATGCTTCCAGATTCTATCATATGAACACAGGTGTTCCTCAAGGCTCTATCCTAGGTCATACGAGTTTCCTGACTTTCATCAACGATCTCCTTGATGTAATCAGATCCCAAGTAGGCATCCACGCTGACGACAACATCATTTACTCCCGCTTCGCTAAGAAATCTGCCGATTTAGACAAAACAAACCTTGCTGCTGCCCTCGAAAAGGACCTCGTCAGTGGTAGACTGCATAAAATATGGCTCGTAAACTCTAATACTTCAAAAACGTATCTGCTATCGTTTAACCATCATAGACAATCTTTTTTACCATTTCAGCATGGATGACTCTTGTCTCTTTCAGAGCAATATGACCTCACTCTCTCACCTGACCTGAAGTGGAACGACTACATTGAATTAATAGCTAAATCTACTGCTAAAAAGGTCGGTTCCTTGTGTTGGGCCAGGATGTTCTCTTCTGAATCTATCAAGCACATTTAAAAATCTACCATCCGCCCGTGCATTGAATACTGCTGTCATATCTGATCGGGTGTCTCTTGAGGTTCTCGACAAGATACAAAGAAGAATCTGTTTGTAATCGATCCTGACATGGCGGCCTGAAACCAGTCTCTCTCACTGACGAGATGTGGCTTCCCTCTATCTCTTTTACAAATAATTTCACAGAATCTACTCCGATGAGCTTAGCTGCTTGGTGCCCCACTTACGCGAATTTACTCGAGCTGATAGACTTACAACAAGGTCCCACCCTTTTACTGTGGAAACGTTCAATTGTAAACACAACTTCTATTCCACCAGCTTCTTTTCTCGCATTTCCCGTCAATGGAACTCCCTTCCGTATCCTTATTTCCCTGATATCTACAATCTCCAAGAGTTTAAATACAACGTCAGCTGTCATTCCTTCTCCCCTTGATTCTCTTACTCCTTTTCATTTTACACTTTTCTCTCACGCAGCTCTCTTTACATCAATGTACCCGTACTTCTTTTACCCATTCTACGACACCTACCTTGACCTGTTCTCCTCCCTCTCTTCACTGTCCTATTATGTACCCCTCACACATCAGTGGCAGTTCTGCCTTTCTTGGGGTGAGACGATTAAAAATTGTGTGAACTCGTAATAGTACTACTACGACTAATTATACTAATGTTATCAACAACAGTAGAATAAAAAGAAGTACTAATGATGGCAACAATAAAATTTGTACTGTTTTAAGCATTTGTTATTTTAATTTTCTTAGCTATACCGAATGTTTTCCAGGAAGCCTTGACTAATGAGATCAGTAACATCCCCAAAATATTTGTTAAAACATGGCTTTAAGAAATATTCAAATTAAGAATGAATGAATGAATGAATGAATCTATCTATCTATCTATCTATCTATCTATCTATCTATCTATCTATCTATCTATCTTCTATCTATCTATCTATCTATCTATCTATCTATCTATCTATCTATCTATCTCGTGATTTAATAAGAATAACTTAGATATGGCACAAGAACAAAAGGAGAACCAAGTGAGCATTGATCTCCCTACTCAGTAGTAATTGATCTAGCAAGACAAGCTTGTTAAATCTTACACCAAGCCGATAAGATAGCTCGAATTCTATCTATCTATCTATCTATCTATCTATCTATCTATCTATCTATCTATCTATCTAATGCCTTGTATAAGTATTAATTTCTTCACTGAAATTTTGTTATGTTACAACAAATTAAAATTTACTTGATGAGGATATTGTTGAATGAGAAAGAGTGCATCAATTGAATCGATCAGAGGGGGAAAATATTACCCGATTTTTAAAATTATTTATGAATGAAAGTATTAAAATTTTCAGTGCATATATAGGGCGCGATAGATGAATTGTCGTGTAAATTACGTAAAAATGAAAATAACACTGACGTCTCTTTTAAACAAATACATGTATATCAAAATTACAAATATATATATATATATATATATATATATATATATATATATATATATATTTTAATTCAGATACTTCAATCCAAGGGAAAAAAGCAGGAAGGTATATTCCAAAAACCCGACCCTAATTAATATTAAAAATTTTATTTTAATATTAAAAAATGATACAGGAAGAGAGCTCCATGTAATAAAATATTACAGAGCAAATATATATTAAAAAAGGATTAATTCAAAGATGTTGAATGGCCATTTCGATATGAAGATCCCCACAGGGGATAACACATCACCTCAGCAACAAAAAAATCCTTTCAGAAACTGGAGCTCCAGTTTCTGAAAGGATTTTTTGTTGCTGAGGTGATGTGTTATCCCCTGTGGGGATCTTCATATCGAAATGGCCATTCAACATCTTTGAATTAATCCTTTTTTAATATATATATATATATATATATATATATATATATATATATATATATATATATATATATTAAAATACAAAAGCGTATATTTATTCGGTAAAATACCCATTGATTTTAACCACTGTTTCTAGACGACCTTCGGAATCTCCGGCATCTTCTCTGGATGGTCTCCTTGTTTAAGTGGGTGAATGCTGCCATAATCCTTTCCTTTAGTTGATCTTTGGTGTTACAAGTAGCGTTGTTGGTCATCTGCCCATTATAATTTCCTTTTGAGTAGAAGAAAAGAGTTATCATCCTTGATTTCACGCTTTCCAGTTAGACACACTTATTTTGTCTTTCAACGTGATGTGACGTTGAGAAGATGATCAAAGAAAGAGACTGCTTTTTGTTCCGTATCAGTCAGTTAAGTGCCATACGTGGAACACGCTTGGGCGATCATGTCTCGAAAGAGACATGACTGACTGGGAAGAAGATTATCCTGCAATAGGTTGCCATTGCTTTCTGCGGTAGACTGGTTGCCAGCCAAGGCTATAGAACCCAATCTGTCCTGTTATTTAACCCATAACTGGAAGGAAGAGACGGATTAATACCTTTCCCAAGAGTATTTGCGCGTAAGTGAATGCAATGAATTCAATTGGAATTGAACTCGTGTCCCCGATTTCTCGTTCCGAGCCGATATTCACTGCATCACAACGCACATCCGTATACATACTTATAAAGAGGACCTCAAAATGTCAACTACATGCCGTGGATACTGTTGTTGTGTTACTTCGTTTTGGTATAATTAGAAGATAACACAAACTTGAATTAATGATGTTTATTTTTGTTATAAAACTTTAGGTTTTTACATCAAGTTACAACCTTTAAATTTTGTGTGGATACAGGAGCAGACTAGCTAGATTCTCTTCACTGTGGGATGATAGTAAACGAGCCTATCCTTTCTGGACTCTAGTGGTCAACCGACTAGCGTCTTTCCCTTTTCAAAACTCCTACACAAAACTACTGTTCTTAACTCCTGCTTCTTACTCCCGCTCTTACACCAACTCCTACCAAAAGAAACGGTTCCTTATTTTGCCACCCAATTTTGAATTCTTGGCGTCAGTGTGTCTATCTTTTTCTATTTTTAGAACACTCGCCGTTTTATAAACCATGACAGACGTTCCCCTTTAGAACGGAGTGTACTAATAATAATAGTACTCGTTATATTTCTTCCAGGAAACTTTTCGACCTGAACGAGATTTTGTATTTATCATGGGAGAATCTTTTTTATTTCTTGTATTTATTTCTTGTTCTGACTCACTAAGCGTTTTGTTTTTATTCATCTTTTCTTCTACTTGTTTCTCTACTATTTGTTTTTGTACTTCTATATACAGTTTCAACCTGTCCAGAGAAACTTGAGTGTCCATATCATTATTTATCTTAACCAAAAAATATTTAGGTGTTCGCTGAAGGACTGTGTAGGGGCCTGAATAAGGTGCCTCCAATGGTCTTCGAACACAATCCACTCTAATCCAAACTTTATCACAAGTTTGAAGTTTTTCTGGGACATAAGATTTTGCGGATTTATTAACTCTTTTGGTGAAGTCTCTCACATCAATTTGTGACATGGTTTTATGCAAATCTCTTGTGAACTTTTGAGTTATAGCCTCCTCACTTGTGTTATCTATTAGTAGCTGTGGTAGCAAACATTGTGTGCCTGTAACAGCATAAAATGGAGAAAAATCAGAGCTATTGGGCATACCGCGAATCCCAAGAAGTACTATTGGAAGAGCTGAGAGCCAGGACTCTTTTCGTGCTATAATAGCAGTTTTAATGATCCTGTGCATTCTCTCAATCAAACCATTACATTGAGGATGATAAGCTGTCGTACGTAGTCTATAAAAAACAATTATTTTTGCTACTTCACTAAACAACTCACTTTCAAATTGTCGGTCTCTGTCGGTTATAACATGCAGCGGGACACCCCAACGTGTGACCCACGTGTTTATAAAAGCGTCAGCTACACTAGCTGCAGTGATTTCGCTGATGGGTTGTGCTTCTACCCAACGAGTTGTGCGATCAATACATGTGAGGATATATCTATACGGGCTGATGTAACAGCTATTTGGGCTTTTTGCTGGTGGGAGTGGTCCTACTATATCTATGTGGACTGTGTGAAATCTAGCTGATGGTATTTCTAATGTCTGTATAGGTGATTTTGTATGTTTGTAGACCTTTGCATGTTGGCAGGCTGTGCATGATGCACAAAAGTCTCTGATTGATTTATCCATGTTTGGCCAGTCATATCTAGCTTTAATCATCTTAATGGATGATTTAATGCCAGGGTGATTTATGGAATGGATACTATAGAATATGGACTCACGCAATTTAGATAGAACAAAAGGTCTGGGGTAAGACGTTGATAAGTCACACCATGTAAATTGGTTATCTACAGGTATGGTGAATTTCTTTAAGTCCTAAAAAGATTGAATTTCTGTATCAGATGCCTGTGCTTCTTCAAGTGCAGATAATTCACACGCATCTATTTGTACAGGAAGAGTTGGTCGGGATGGACAATCAACAACTATATTCTGACTATCTTTTACATATTCAATATCTGAAATAAATACTGTCAGGATAGCTAATTGTCGTTGTTGTCTGTCTGATTTAGCGGGGATTAAACTATAAAATGCACCACACAATAGCTTATGGTCAGTTAAAAGTAGCACTTGGCGACCTTCTATGAGGTGACGGAAGTGCAGCACTGACAAATAAGCTGCTAAAAGTTCGCGATTGAAAGTAGAATATCTCATTTTTGTTTGTGTTAATTTTGTTAGAGAAAAATCCGATCGGTATTGGATTTCCTTCCACCATTTGGTGCAATGCTGCACCGACAGCATAATTACTACTGTCAGTGACTAATTGATAACTTGCACAGTTAGGTTCAGGGTGAGCTAATGAGGATGTATCATTAAGTTCCTTAATTACAGAATTGAAAGATTGTCGTTCAGATTCATCTAATGTGAACGAGCCTTTAGGGGATAACCACATTCGCTCAGATAGGGGTAAGACTATCTCTGAAGATTTTGGTAGTAATTTTCTGTAAAATCCAACATTCCAAGAAATCTGCATAGCCCTTTTGCGTCCTTAGGGCAAGGAAAAGATTTTAATTCTTCTATTTTACTAGTTGTAGCTTTAATGCCATCTACGCTAATATGAAAGCCTAAGAAATCTAGGGAAGTCACATTGAAAACAGATTTTGTGGCTGAAATTTTTAAATTGTGTTCATTTAAAATATTAAAAACAGTTTCAATGTCTTATTTATGAGAAATCTCATTATTGCTGAAAATTAAAATGTCATCAATATATATAAAAACACAATCAATGTCTTCAAACATTTTGTCCATATACCGTTGAAATGTAGCTGACGCATTTTTTAATCCAAACGGCATATAATTATATTCATAAAGACCAAATGGGGTGTTGAGAGCAGTTTTTGCTACATCGTTAGGATGCATTTTAATTTGGTGGTAGGCTGAAATCAAATCGATTTTGGAGAATCATCGTTTGTTCGCAAGTTTTGCTGAAAAAGAGTTGATATTTGGTATAGGGTACCTGTACGTCTTGGTTATGCTATTGAGAGAACGATAGTCTCCACAACATCTAAATCCTCCGCTTTGTTTAGATACTATATGTAGTGGGCTAGACCACTCGCTTTTGGAAAGGGAGATCACTTTTGTAGGGTTTTAAATTCGCTACGTGAGGCATCCAGCTTTTCTATATTAAGCCGTCTGGGTTTTGCAAATACTGGCGTATGGCTTCCTGTGTCAATTCTGTGGTAGACGCAGCAGTGTTTTTTGTTACTGTTCTTATGTGGTGTGATTAGGTTCGGATATTTTTCTTCTAATCATGTTCCATATGAATGACGGGAGCTCCGTTTCATTTACGACTAGATTCACCGCTGATGCAGATATTTTTAAACTCTTTCTCTGGGTTGTTGTAGGATCGTAAATGGTTTTGTTACTGCAGTCTACTATTAGACCAAACTTGTTGTGGAAATTCAGTCCAAGGAGTGGGTTGGTGATATCAGCGATCACGAATATCCAAGTAAAAGATCTCCTTAAACTGGGTATTCCAATTTCCAAACTCGCTTGTCCATAGTATTTTATATTCTTCCCATTTGCAGTGGATAGTGATATGGGAGTCGGTTTCAATGTAATACCATTTACTGCAGAAGTTGGTAATATTGAGATACTTGCGCCAGTATCTACAATAAATTTTAATTTGGTAGCCCCTAATTTTGCGGTAATTTCTAATAGCGGCGAACCTCGTGGGACTGAACTTGTTCGCCCTATTAGTTTTCCGAATCACTTCCCGTAGGTATTGCTGGTTGGGAACTAGGCAACATTTGTAGATTGTTATTTTTGGGCCATTTACACCAAGGTTTACATGTTCTTGCTTCATTGGCGAAATAAATATGTGCTCTGCAAATTTTTGTCCGTTGGTTATTCCGATACGGTCTGACATTTAGTGGCACTGAAGTGTTTTGGCTGCATTTTCCTTTATAATTTGTTTGTGAGTTATTCTTAGTAGATAAGGGTCGCTGAACAACAAATGCCTTATCGTTATTCAATAATGGCATCAGTTCATCTGCTAACCTGCCAAGTTGTGTATGGTTTAAATCTTTTTGAGAGGCTATTACTGGAGCTATTGTTGATGGCAGTAATTTGTGTCTCACAATGTCATCGCTAATACCTATCCGTTAAGCTACGGATAGCACGTGCAAATATGTCGACGGTCGTTCTCAAATAGTCGTAGCCGACATTAATTTTTCTAGAAGTTCCGGTTTTGTTTGTTCGTGAGCTTCTATCAGAGTCCGTTTTAATTCCTCGTAGTCTTGTGATGCGAGGGTAGCATTTGGTAGTTTACCCACTTCTTCGGCTGGAAACGACGATATTACTGTATAAAACTTTGTTTTCGACGCTGTCACATTTCGCAAGTGAAACTGGGCTTCTAATATCGTAAACCATCCATTTACAGCAGTTTCCATGAATTCCGGTGCCTTGATATTGACTTGATGAGTCGTTTCCTCTCCTGTCTGCTACATTTATCCTTTTATATGTGTATATATATATTTTTTTTGTATATGAGGTTGCTTTCTGTTCGTACGTCGTGGTCACCAGTGTTGTGTTGCTTCGTTTTGGTATAATTAGTAGATAACACAAACTTGAATTAATGATGTTTATTTTTGGTATAAAACTTTAGGTTTTTACATCAAGTTACAACCTTTAAATTTTGTGTGGATACAGGAGCAGACTAGCTAGATTCTCTTCACTGTGGGATGATAGTAGTAAACGAGCCTATCATTTCTGGACTCTAGTGGTCAACTGACTAGCGTCTTTCCCTTTTCAAAACTCCTACACAAAACTACTGTTCTTAACTGCTACTTCTTACTCCCGCTCTTACTCCTACTCCTAACAAAAGAAACGGTTCCTTATTTTGCCGCCCAATTTTGAATTCTTGGCGTCAGTGTGTCTATCTTTTTCTCTTTTTAGAACACTCGGCATTTTATAAACCATAACACTGTAATCAAACAAGTTGAGAAATTTATATAACTGGGAAATGTTCTGACAGAGAATTAAAGGTCAGACAATGGAGTCCGAAAGCGTATTGGAATGGGTCAAGGATGCATTTGTGTTTCTGATGTGGCCGTAAAGAGATGACCAAAGAAAGAGACTGTTTTTTGTTTTCCGTATACATATTTAGCAACTGAGGAAAACCTGCAGATTGAAGTATTGTGTAATAAAACTCTATGACTTTTAAAAGAAGTTTCCGTTTAACGAAATAATGAATTCTGAATACCTACTCCATATGACTTCTTATATCAAAGAGAACAAAATAAACATTTAGCTAAGGAATGTCAATTATATAATCTTCGTTTTCAAATCTCCATTAAATATTTAATGTTGCCATTATTCACGTGTATCTGGGTCAATTTTCAGCAGCAGTGATAATGTACAGTAACTATGTAATAACAGGAAGAAAACACACACACACACACACACACACACACACACGCACGCACGCACGCACGCACGCATATATATATATATATATAATCAAAGCTCCCATCTTTGACAAGTAATATATCAATATTTTTAAAATCTGTATGAAATTGTTTGGACATTTAATGCGAACAAGCAAACAAACTCTGCTCAGTGTTGTTTTACAGTTATTTTTTTGTGTTATCTTTTGTTTAGTTGACACCAATTATTTATTCTTGACACCACGAATCCCCATCTTCGTTGGAGACCACTGAGTAAAAGTAAACAAAACCCGAAAAGAAACAAGAATAGACAGAAGTCACAAAAATCTGTCAGACGAAGGAAAATTAAACGAAGCAACCATGCTGAAAAAAAGCTACTTCCATCAACCAGGTAACATTTCGTATACCTACGAAACCATTCCGGAACGGATACAGAAACTAGCAGAAGAAAAACCTGACAAAATAGCCATGGTCGTGTATCTCAGCAAAGAGGAGCGATATGAAATCACCAGGTATGTTAGTTTCAATTTCACTTATGCTAATGTGCTATTTCAAAAGACAGTGCTTACGTTTACTTCTCCAAGGTCCGTAGCTTGACACACAGTAATGAGTTGACGGTTGTAGATATACTATCATCTATATGCAACCATATTCTCAGATTATTGATTCAAAACGAATGAATCCTTTAGTTCTCAAAGAAGAGAATTCTTAATCAAATCTCATTTCAGATCGTTACACAAATAAAGAAAACCACTTAAACTATTTACACTGTTCAGACTGTTGTCCTCATTTTCGTTGCCATATTAACGACATTTGGGCGTTGTACGATCCGAAATTCCTCAGGTGATTGGGACTTCTTGTCAACAGCTGACTGAATTTTTTCCCCCTGATTTTGGTGGTATTAGGCATCTTCCAAAGACCCGGGTTTTGACTAGCTGCAGAGAGGTCTAAATATACCAAACTATTTTGCAACCAACAGGAATAACCCGAATGTATTTGGTGTTGGTAAACATGTCCGCATGCGGCCCGAGGCCTCTTTTACATCTGTACTGTGGCGTGTATGTCACAAGCATTCTCTGGTATATCGAATGGCTGATATCACATTACATAACTTTTTTCTTTGTTTCTACCAGACTGTAATATACAGCAACACAATTCTTGGCCAGTCAGTCAGTCAGTCAGTCAGTCAGTCAGTTAAGTGCCATACGTGATACACGCTTGGGCGATCATGGGCAGAAGATAATCCCGCAGTAGGTTGCCATTGCTTTCTGCTGTAGACTGGTTGCCAGCCAAAGTTATAGAACCCAATCTGTCTTGTTATTTAACCCATAAATGGAGGGAAGAGACGGATTAATACCTTTCACAAGGGTATTTGCAAAGAAATTCAACTGGATTTCGAACTTGGCTCCCCGATTTGTGATTCCGAGTTCACTTCACCACAACGCACATCCTTGGTCACCTGATTCACATTCGTTCCAAGAAAAAAACTCTGGAAAGAAATATATGGTGAGAAAAACAAACCATTTTTGTAAGGTGCGTAACCACTTTTAATTACTTGACAATTAATTATGATAAATATTTTGACTTTGTAAATCTGTACTAGACTATGTTAGTTCTTTTCGTGGTTGTGTTACCGGCGTGTAATAACTTTGTGGACGTATGAGAGAACATCTGGTTGGGAAATCGTCGAAAAATGTCTTCTTCGAGATATGCAGAATATTCGTTGAAAATATTCATAGTGCAGCTTTGGAGGTAGTGTCACTTCTGGAGGTTTATATAGCTTCCAGCAATGGTAGCTCTATTATAACTCTGAACAGGTTTCAAAGCCCCTAATTCCCAAGAGAGTCCGAGTTGGGTCGTTAGAAAGATATATATATATATATATATATATATATATATATATATAACTATGGACAAAGAGCACAATATGCCCTGCTATTAACCCCTAGGTGACGGTAGACGAGATGGATTTATTCATTTGAAGATTTTTTTGCAAAAGCAGACATAATGTTATCAGCGGAATGCTCTAACATTTTCTGCTGAAAGTTTTTGGTTGATTGATTCGTTTTCTACGGTTTATTAACTCTTTATGGGTTATTTAAAACTAGAAAATATTCTAATATTTTTGGTAGATAAGAACGATTTAGTGATACAAGTGTAACTAATTAACCCTTAACGAGGGAGAGAAGAGATGAATTCATTTATTTCGTAAGAGTATTTGCGCATAAGTGAATATAACGAACCCAACGGAAATTAAAACACGGCTCTTTGATATACAATTCCGAGTAATTATCCATTCACTCACCCAAGCATACAGAACCTGATATTCCCAAGCAGTCACCCATCTAGGTTCTGACCAGGATCGATGTTGATTAGCTTCAGTGATCTTACGTGAATCGGTGTATCAACGTGATGTGGCCATAATCTCTACAAATGCGTGATCAGTTTGCTAACAACTGACATTCATTTAGGGATCATGTCCAGTTTTTAGACGGTTAATGAAATTCTGTTTTTAAGATCAACGCTAAAATATAATGGTCACGACCAATAAGAAATTCATCCACCTCTGCCCCACTCACAAAAAGACATAATCTAAACTTATTTATAAATAGAACTTTGTGTATGTGTGTGTCTGTGTGTATGTGTGTCCGTTACCTATAGACTCCGAAAGGACTGAACCGACGAAAAAATCTCATTTGATATCGATACCAGGAAATCATAATTTGACTTACATCCATTCATTTTTCTTTCGGTCTACGGTTTCCCTTTAACTGGAAACAACTATTGCTTTTTAGTCTTTCGTGCCAACGTCCAAAGAGTCTGAGCTCGAGGACCATGGATTAGTTTTAAAACTTTCATTACACCCGAGCAACGCCAGGCTATACTGCTAGTTATTATACTAAGAAAAAATGTCACGTCTTGAAACTTGCATAACCCATTTATCTTCTATTGATTTTGTAGCACAAAGCTAAAATATTGAGACGATTCATGTTTTTTATTAATCCCTGACTCACTTGCAGGTACCATCTCCACGAGAAAGCCTTCACAAAAACTGTGATGTCTGCGTATTTGGAAATGGGCCTAGCCGAAAATTTTATATTACCAGCTCGCTTTTCATAGATTAGATATTACAATGGCATTCATTTAATCTTGGGAATACACTTTCTTTTCCCAGCTATGTGTTAAATAGTCGGACTTGTATATTGAATTATCGTTGTTATTCTAAAAAATATAATTTTCACTCGCAAATTCAATGATTCTTACAATTCACAAAATAATAATCTGCAAAGGGCTGATAAGGTGTAAAAAATATCCAATGCTCTTCTGGCATTTGAGTTAATGGCTGAAATCGATGCTGTGCATTGTAGTAAGATTTTGTAGTTACCAGTTTTGGGTTCTGATGACATTATCCTTGTGAATCAGACGTCGGGAAGAATATCCAATGCTCTCCTGGCATCCGAGTTGATGGCTGAAATCGATGCTGTGCATTGTTGTAAGATTTTGCAGTTACCAGTCTTGGGTTCTGATGACATTATTCTTGTGAATCAGACGTCGGGAAGAATATCCAATGCTCTCCTGGCATCCGAGTTGATGGCTGAAATCGATGCTGTGCATTGTTGTAAGATTTTGCAGTTACCAGTCTTGGGTTCTGATGACATTATCCTTGGGAATCAGACGTCGGGAAGAATATCCAATGCTCTCCTGGCATCCGAGTTGATGGCTGAAATCGATGCTGTGCATTGTTGTAAGATTTTGTAGTTACCAGTTTTGGGTTCTGATGACATTATCCTTGTGAATCAGACGTCGGGAAGAATATCCAATGCTCTCCTGGCATCCGAGTTGATGGCTGAAATCGATGCTGTGCATTGTTGTAAGATTTTGCAGTTACCAGTCTTGGGTTCTGATGACATTATTCTTGTGAATCAGACGTCGGGAAGAATATCCAATGCTCTCCTGGCATCCGAGTTGATGGCTGAAATCGATGCTGTGCATTGTTGTAAGATTTTGCAGTTACCAGTCTTGGGTTCTGATGACATTATCCTTGGGAATCAGACGTCGGGAATAACGAAGTTTAACCCCCAAGAAAGTCTGTCACACACATTTCAGCATCATCAACAATTTTTCAATCTACTGCTTTATCTATAAAATTTATCCGGATGATGGGATTTAAAATAACTGAACGTTGGTATATTTGGCAGTGAGGCCATTGTTTTACCTTGGGTTAACACTATCACCGAAAATGTGAAATGTTTAAATAACTTTGCTAATAACTACTTCTAGGCGAATAAGTAGACGAAAGAAAAAATTAAGACAGTATAATCAGATTCCGTTTAAGACTTCTACAGGATTTAATGTCAAAATGTACAACCTTTCTATTTCATTATATTACAAAGAATATTGAAATGATGTAACTATTGAAGAACGTATATGAAGAATTATTTTTATCGACTGATTGATTCGTTTTCAGCTTAATTTCAATTCAATGAAAGACAAAATATAGTTTTAGATTATAAGGATTCATTTTTGGGAGGATAAAAATCTAGGAATACATGTCTTAGTAATTAAAACATCATAATTGTCACTAGTATTCACACGTTTATTTGATTGGATATCATGCTGAATATTTCTCGATCCGAACACACACGTCAACAGGAACAGATGAAGAAAAGATATAAATCCATCCTTTCTCTCCAGGCGTGGGTTAAATAGCAGGACTTCTATATGAAAATATCATTGTTATTCTTAACATAATAATTAATTCTTAAGGTAATATTCACTTGCATTTTCAGTTATACTTAGAATATGTTTCGGTTTAGAATAAGCTACAAAAGGTTTCTAAGCCGAAAAAAATCAATCAGCAAATCGATCCATTGATTTTGCAGCAGGAGACCAATTTACCGGAATCATTCACGTCTCTTGCAGAAAGGAAGTCTACGAGAAAGCCTTGGAATTTAATGCTCAATTTACTGTGAACCATATTAATTGCCTCATTAAAATCTATCATGAGCGTGTATCCTAACGAGTATACACACCTTGATTTGATTAGATAAGAGTATATAGAGTGATGCTGAAATATTTTAAAACCGCACTCGCATATCGTTTACAAAAAACTTTGATGCTTGCTTATTTCATCAGATTTTGGGAAATGAATCTAACCGAGAATTTTATAATTCCTACTCGTCTGCAATTGATTTTGAATCACGACAAAATTAACACAATGAATCATGTCTTTCATTAATATCTTTCTCTCTTGCAGAAAGGAGCTCTACGAGAAAGCCTTGAGATTCGCCCAAGTCCTCATCAAACTAGGAATCAAAAAGGGAGATCGGGTCGCCTACTGCGTGTCCAATTGCATCGACTGGATGGTTTACGATGTGGGGATTATGATGGCAGGGGCTATTTCCGTCCATTTGCTTATGGGTTCCGCCGATGTCAAAGTTACCATCATGGGTTGCGTAATGGTTATTCTTGATTCTAAAGAACGGTGGGGTGATTTCCTGGGTGTGGCTGAAATTCAATCAAACGGGAAAGTAAGCTGCAATGAATGTCCTTCTTTGAGACTAGCAATGGCGGTGGATCCAGAGAGTCGACCAGCCAATGCTCTCCTGGCGTCCGAGTTGATGGCTGAAATTAAAGATGGAAATTGTAGTGAATTTTCGCAATTACCAGTTTTGAGCCCCGAGGATATCGCTCTCGTCAACCAGACATCAGGAACGACAGGAATCCCTAAAAAAGTCAGTCACACACATTTCAACATTGTCAACAACTTTACTATCCTCAACATTGTCTCTGGATTTCATGCTGATGATATTGTTTACAGTAACAGGCCAATGGCGTATGTGGGTGGGTACCCAATATTTTATTTAGGAACTGGAAGCCCCACTGTAACAGGTGATGTGAGATTTTTAAATGACCCTGCCAATAACGATTTCCTGGTGAGTATGTGGAAAAAAGAAAAGTGCTCTCTCATCCTATTGCTACCACAGTTTATAAAGTCGATATGCGATTATGGTTTTCGTACTAGGTTTATTATTTCTGGCGGTGATATGATCACTGAAGAAATGATCCGACATTCTTTCGTTTTCACCGATGCCTTCTCTATGGTTTACGGCAGTACGGAAAATCTGTTGTGTATCCAAGAAATATTCACGAAAGAAAACGTCTCCGAACACCAGCAGGGTATGCTCGGGTATCAATATCCGGGAACGGAGACGAAGATTATCGACGAAAACGAAGAAGTGGTTGAAATAGGAAAAGTGGGAACGTTATGCATTCGTAGTGTTTGGAATACAAAGGGCTACGAAGGAAACTTGGTGACTCCAATCAAGAATGGCTGGTTCCACACGAATGATCTTTGCTACATGCAAGCCGACGGTAGGTTATTGATGACAGGTCGAAAATCTGGCTTTATTACCAAGGGTACAGTCAACATGTCTATCCAGCTGATTGAGGATTACGTCGGAAGCCACCCAAATGTTAAACAAGCGGTAGTTGTGGGGGTACCAGATTCTCGATTTGGTGAAGACATCTGTGCCTGTGTCCGGATCACTTCTGGACATAAACTTGATATAAACGCCCTGAAAACACACTGTGAGGAGAAAATGTCGAGCAAAAGTTCCTTAGACTGGATATCGATGGTTCCGTCTTATTTTCTACATTTTGATCACTTCCCACACTTGTCGAATGGAAAACTGAATAGAAATCAAATTAAGAATATGGCAATCCAACGCCTGAAGGAATGTTGAACTTAAATAAACGCCTGAATGAAAATTCTTTCTTTTAAAATGAACTGGATAAGAATTATCAATTAGAAAACATTTACTAACATTTCTCAAAAATTAATTTACCTTCTAGATATTTTCGCAATAACATTTAATGCGGTAGATATATAAATTCAGGGGGCAATAGTTGATACTAATTTTAGCATTAAGTATTACACTTTAGTTTAGTCGGTGTTTGATATCTTTACTTTTGCAAGGGACCGAAACCCGATATGGTGCTTGTAGCAAAAAAAAAAAAAAAAAAAAAGAAAAAAAGAGAAACGAAAAATCGATGATTTAAAAAATGAAAATAAATTTGTATTAAATTGAGTAGAAAATCTATTGTGAATCTATTTATCTATGGAAGAATACCCTAATATTGTCTAACCAAGTCTCTTGATATATCTTCATTTAATATTTTTCCGATATATCATATACTTTCTTTCTATCTATCTATCTATCTATCTATCTATCTATCTATCTATCTATCTAAAATGCTAAATTGCCAACCAACCTCGCTACCCGGGTGTCAACCGTGAGGTCTCCTCTGGCAAATGAAGAGACCACACGGTTGACACCTGGGTACCGAGGTTGGTTAGCAATTTAGATTTTTGTGAAATATCTTTGATCTGCCTATTCAATTTTGACTTTTCTATTTACCTTTGTTTCGTTTTTCATACCTTAGGAGTGGCTGTTTTTTGCCTTCCTTTTGTGTATATATATATATGGTATTTTATGTTAATTCTATCTATCTATCTATCTATCTATCTATCTATCTATCTATCTATCTATCTATCTTTCTTTCTTTCTATCTATCTATCTCTCTTTCTTTCCCTATCTATCTATCTATCTATCTATCTATCTATCTATCTATCTATCTATCTATCTTTCTCCCTTTATCTATCTATCTCTCTTTCTTTCCCTATCTATCTATCTATCTATCTATCTATCTATCTATCTATCTATCTATCTATTTCTCTTCTATCTATCTATCTATCTATCTATCTATCTATCTATCTATTTCTCTTTTTCTTTCCGTATCTATCTATCTATCTATCTATCTATCTATCTATCTATCTATCTATGTATTTCTCTTTCTTTCGCTATCTATCTATCTATCTATCTATCTATCTATCTATCTATCTATCTATCTATCTATCTATCTATTTCTCTTTCTTTCCCTATCTATCTATCTATCTATCTATCTATCTATCTATCTATCTTAATTCCCCTCGTGTAAGACAATAATAAGATTACGATGCAAGGTGGCTATTGGGAGTTAAAGAGAACGAGTTAATGCGAGAACGATGTGGAAGTGAAATCCTAAACAGGAAACGAGAGACGACTCTCTATTCCTGTTCAAAAGACTAGAAACGTGTGTCATGATCTATCTAGAACCGATCTACTTTTTAACACTTATTTATTTATCTATATGATTTTCAACTTCAAAATTTGTAGAAGTGTGTAGAAATCATTAATGTTACTTTTAGAACGAAAATTTCTAAATTTTGAAATACTTTTTTAAAACTCCGATGGATATCTCATGTTTTGTTTATTTGCTACTTTAACCGAATTTAATATTTAATCATTTTTATAATCTATATATTTCTATAACTCTTAATATTGTGTAAAAAGGGATATATACTCCTGAGATTAGCTTAAACGATACAGAAAATTCCAAATAGTTTAGGAGTACCTTGAGTCCCTGTCGAATGCAATACCTGGTTTTATTAAAATTAGACAAGGGTTACTTGAGTTTGTGCCGTTTTTCTGTTTTTATATCAATCCGTTTATATAAACAAATACTTGATTACAACTATTATATGTGTAAACATTCATAATACGTTATAAAAATATTAAATAAAATTAATACGTTATAAAAATATTAAATAAAATTAAACATAACACTACATATATTTGTACAAGTCACTACACTACATTAGAACTTATTAGAAATATCTCGGATGTTTGGTAACTATTTTATAGGTAAAGGCTATGCGGTTTTGTCATTAAAAAAAACGTAATCGTTTGGCTGGAAATTGTGTCACATGACAAATACATGTTGGTTTTCCGACATTAGTTTTTTTTATGTGAGAAAAAATATGCGTAATAAAAAAAGTTATTAAAAACAAAAAAATAAAAAATAAATAAAGAACTACCTACAGTAATAAAAGAAACTGAACGAACAAAAAGTAGTCATCCATGCTTTATGTTATTTTTTTTAATTGTATCACCTCGAGCAAGGTGGTAATGCCACTGGTGTGCAGGGGGCTACATAAGAGTAAAAAGAAGAGAGTGAAGTGGAAGACGAACGAGTTGGAAAGGAGCAAGAGAAGGATGGGAATACAGGTGTGATGACAGGAGAGAAAGGAAAGGATATACAGGGCGGTGAAAGAACTAGAGTCAAGTGGTTAATAGATGAGTATTGACATTGCATTTAAATTCCTGAAGGTTGTAGCCATCAGGAAAGCAAGAATATGGAAGCGAGTTCCACAGGCGGGAAGTGCGAGAGAAGAAGCTGTAGGAGTAGAATTGTCGTCTGCATTTGGTTAATCTAACTGTGAATGGGTGGGACCCGGTTGCCAATCTGGTTGCACGAGTAAACACCTGTTGCAGAGGCACCAGTGACTTAAGTTCGTTGGAGCAGAAGTCATGAAAGTATTAATAGAACAGACAAAGGGAGGCCACATCTCGTCGGTGGGGAAGTGGCTGTAGTCGAGCCGCCAAGTCGGTACCTATCACATTACTGATTCTCCTTTGGAGCCTGTCGAGAACACTGAGATGAACAGCAGCGGCGCCTAACCATTTATTATTTCAATAAATATCGATTTCTCTAATCAGACGATTGCTGTTTGTTTTATTTTGGGTGAAAATGATTTTCAATTTTGAATTTTATAAGGTAAATACTAAAATTACTATAAATTAACAACTCACTTAATAATGAATGAAAAGGTCTTTAGTATGATATCAATTTGCAATCTTCTTTCTTCTTTTATGTGCCATGTTTTTTCGGCACGTAGGCGATCATGGCTTTCCACATTTCCCTGTACCTGGTGGCCCTTAGCACGCCTTCTCCTATTGCACCATGCAACCCTCGTTCCGTCATCCACCTGATCAGGTCCTTCAAATATGTTATCCATTGCTTTTATCTGTCTCTTTTTCCCTCTATCTGGCCTGTTAATATCAGGTTCTCCAAGCCTTCCTTCTTCATTGCATGTCCCAGGAACTTTAGCTGTCTCTTCCTGATGCTCAGTATTAATTTCCTTTTCGTCTCCATTTTTTCCAAAACCTCGTCATTGCTCACATGCTCGGTTCATGATATTCACAGCATCCTTCTGTAGAACCACATTTCAGCTGCTTTTTTGTTTTTCCTTCATCTTGGAAGATATTATTCAACATTAACTACCAGTTGAAGAACCGTCATCACATAGCAATCAACTACTCTCCTCTTTGTTTCTAGTGAAATTTTCCTGTTTCTTAATACTTTACTCAACTTCTGGAATGCTTCTTTCGCCATGCCAATTCGCCTTCGGATCTCAGTGTCGCACTTTTCGTCTTCTGTTAGAACACTTCCTAGGTATTTAAATTTCTGAGTCCCTCACCTGTAATTGGCATTTTGGGCTACCCTTTTTGCTGATGACCATTCTTGCAGTTTATTTGTAATCATTTCTTGTCACTCTCTTCAGCTACCTTCTGTAGGAGGTCTTGTAGTTTTCTTTCTGTGTGTACTATCAGCACTGTATCATCTGCGTACCTTATATTGTTTAAATTGTGGCCTCTGATGACGAATCCTGTCATAACTTCTAGGGTTCTCAGAATAGTCTCGCTGTATAAGTTGAATAGAGCCGATGAAAAGACGCATCCTTGTCTTACGCCTCTTTCAATCTTAGTATAATTGCTGAATTTGCTACCTGTCCGTATGCAGGCAATTTGCAGTAGAGATTCTTGATTACTCTTAGGTCTTTCCCACATATGTCGAGGCTCCCAAGCATCTCCATCAATTCTTTGTGGCGTATTTTGTCAAACGCCTTTGCATTTTGCAATACTGTTCTAAAAATAATAAATACTTTTCTATTAATTACTTATTTCGTATGATAATATTAGTAATATTGTATAATGTGTATAATAATCATTTTTTTAATAACTTGCAAACCCGAATTAAATATGCGTAATTAATAATAAAATTGATAATATTGGTACTCCATCATTTTGTATCATGAACAGCTTTTAAAAAGAATGCAGTGGGTTTATGGGGTGGGAGTCGAGTGTCTTATAAATGAGCGAAGTTGTATATTCGATAATATATATATATATATATATATATATATATATATATATATATATTTTTTTTTTTTTTTAATCATTTCACCCCGAGCAAGGCGGAAACGCCACTGATGTGCAGGGGTTACATAAATGTAAAAAGATTAATTAGAAAAGAGTGAGGAGTACAAACTAGTTAGAAAGGAACAATAGAAAGCAGGTGCGAAGACAGATACATAGGTGGAGAGAAAAAGAAGTTTATACAAGGGTGGGGAGAGAGCTAGAGTCCAGTGGTTAGTAGATGAGTATTGACTTTGCATTTAAATTTCTGGAGGTTGTAGCCGTCAGGAAAGCAAGAATACGGGAGCGAGTTCCACAGGCGGGAAGTGCGAGAGAAGAAGCTGCAGGAGTAGAATTGTCGTCTGCATTTGGCTAACCTGACTGTGAATGGGTGGGACCCAGTTGCCAGTCTGGTTGCACGAGTAAACACCTGCTGAGGAGGCATCAGTGACTTAAGCTCGTCCGAGCAGAAGCCATGAAAGTATTTATAGAACAGAGGGAGGCCACATTTCGACGATGGGGAAGTGGCTGCAGTCGAGTCGCCAGATCAGTACCTATCACATTACAGACTCTCCTTTGGAGCTTGTCAAGAACACTGAGGAGAACGGCAGGGGCACCTGACCATAAATGGCAGCAGTACTCCATGCACGGACGGATGGTTGACTTGTATATATGCAGGATGGATTCAGGTGGAAAGAAATAGGGTTTGTTCTCACAAGAGAAATTGGTATAGGTGAAAAAAGAGTGAGAAGCCGTGGACGTTTTGTTTAAAGTGTGATTTATTGTCATTATTATTATCATTAATATTAATCTTTTGTAAAATGCATTAAGTGTCCATATCGAGATTCGTTTGTCTTTATATCGGCCGAAAACACCATGTATATATGGATAAGTGGTCGGTAAACAAGTCAGAAACCTCATATACGTGCGTGTTTGCTTGTTGGTGTGATTTATTGTTATTATTATTAATAATATTATTTATCTTTTGTGTAATACATTATGTATCCATAATGGTATTCGTGTCGCTACATATGTTTCAAAGTTCAAAGTTGACACTCTTCGGGCGAATAAATTTCTGACTTTACATATCGAGATCCGTTTGTCTTTCTGTCGGCCGAAAATACCGTGTATATTTAGATAAGTGGTCGATGAACAGGTCAGAAAGTTCATATCCGTGCGTGTTCATTTGTTAGGTATTTTCACACTGACTTTATTAATTTTTTCTCAGTTTTAGGAATCGCTCACTTTTCATTGGCTAAAAAATGTTTTCACAGTGTCTCGCGAAATTTATTTTCGTTTTTTTTTCTTTAAAATTGTTTTCAGCGATTTTGATCCAATTTTGCATGTGGGCAATTCTACGTTTTAGTGATAAGAAATATAATACGGATCATCAAGTTCCGTTTGTTGTTTTTTGTCCAATCGGAATACAAAATGACTATTTTTCACAATGGCTTGTGAAATTGTTTTTGGTTTTTATATATATATATATATATATATATATATATATATATATATATATATATTCTTTTTTTTTCACTCAAAATGTTTCAGCGATTTGATACGTGATCTTAGCCGGCGCTTGTTATTTGATACATATAGTAATTTTTTAATTTTTTTTGACCTGAGCGTTTGAATTTAGAGTGTATGTTTGTGTGTGTTAATTTTTTCATGTTAAGGAAACGCTTGTATTTTTTTTATAAATATTTCGTCCTCTATTTTCTGTGGTGTTTAAATAAAAGCAGTTTTGTTTTGAAAAATTTAAAATTTACAAGTCATTTCTTACCCCAGATAACCACTGATTTGGAGTCCATGTCATGAGCAGTCGCCAGGTTGACTTTGTTGGGTCCATTGAATTTTCTATTAATAGAGGAGTAAATAGTGTCAAATTTATAAATACCTAGTTAGGAACTGATGATATCAGGGAGATCATTGATGAAGATAAGAAACAGCGTAGGCCCAAGGAGTGAAATCTGGAGGACCCATGCGTTATTATGAAATGATCAGGAAACGTGTTCGTTCAACACGACCTTCATTAAACAATTTTTTACAGGGTAAATGGTTGTGTCGTATGCATAAATACTTAGTTGGGAACTGATCATCCACAGTTGTTATAACTAAAACTAACTGTTTTACGTTAGATGCAGAGAAAAGACGATAGAGGAGCCGTTTGTCTAATAAGTCACGGACTGAGTAACAGTTACGATGGACTTAATGATTTTTTGCAGTTGTTTTTCTGCGATGTCCGCTTTTCTTTCGGTCAAAATAAGATCCGTCGGCTATGTTCCCATATCTTTCGGGAACAATATAGCCGATGTTTGCAAGAATACGACTGAATCTAATTTCTACTATTTCCCAGTTTGGTTTCGCCATTGCTACAGCAAGTTCTTATAGGGTTAAAATCGTTTCCTGGAGTTTTTACGCATTCCAGACGAAAGAAACTTTGCAAATAAATTGCTCAATATTAAAAATAAAACATATAGAAAAACAATGAATAGATAAGTAAAAGTTCAAACTACTTTTCAACTGATTTGAAGTTTCGAATAAATACCGCTCCGTTCATCAGCGTAAGATAAATATAATGGAAGACATCACATTTATTTCTGCATTCTATTATAATAGTGCTTTTTCCGCAAATCGTTACTTCACACGAGCTTTACGCCCTGCTAATATGTAATAAATAATGGATTATTCCGCTTTGATCGCTTTGGAAGAGGGAAAAACATTACTTGGTTTCAGTGAGAGAATCAAAGAAATAAAGAAGGTAAGATAGAAATTCAGAGATAGGTACAAGTACTACATTTTGTTTTGAACCACAAGGCCGGCTATTTACTCTTTCTCCTTCCCCACTGAGGCGAGTTGTGACCCACTCAGGCAATTTGTCAAAATTTACCCAGCCCCAGCAAATGCAATGACTGGATACTAAGCTTGTCTTAGCAGGTTGAAGTTTGTCTTAGCTGGTCATTGCTAGACTTATCTGATCATGCTTTTTAGCCAAAAGGCCGAGAAGCCATGACAACCGCAATAAAAGCGGTTTTTCAGACGCACATTATGAAACGACATAATCCGTAAAAAGGTATCCGCCAAAAACTCAGTTATCTATCTAAATCTAAACTTGATAGACTTAAATTGGAGTAGATAGACTAAACTATCGCCCGGTTCACACTCCACCCACGTCTATTGAGCAGGTGTAGAGGTTCATCCCTTGTTCTCTGTTTAGGATGTGGTTTCCGGCTTTCTCTTTTCCAATCTTTTCACTTTACTTTTTTTTTCTTAATTGGAGTAGATAGATTAAACTATCGCCCGGTTCACACTCCACCCACGTCTATTGAACAAGTGAAGAGTCTCATCCCTTGTTCTCTGTTTAAGATGTGGTTTCCGGCTTTCTCTTTTCCAATTTTTTCACTCTTACGTAGCCCCTGCACATCAGTGGCGTTATCACCTTGCTCGGGGTGATATGATTAAAAAAAAATAAAGAAATGAAACATTTATAAATGGAACTTTGTGTGTGTGTATCCGTTACCTATAGACTCCGAAACGGCTGAACCAATTTTCTTGAAAATTTACACAGTTGTACTATAAGCGTCTGCGAGTGTTCTTAGCTAGGGTTTGTGTCGAGGTACCCCTGATAAATATCAAAAATCGATAATCTAAAAAATCGGGTTATAGAAGGAGTGGTCCGATTTTAATCAAATTTGATACACTCATAGACAAAGATATAAGAAACGATATTCAGAAGTTTCAAGGTTGCAGTTTTTACAATAGTGCAGAAAATTTGATATCGATACCAGGAAACCAAAATTTGATTTACATCCATTCATTTTTCTTTCAGTCTACGGTTTCGCTTTAACTGTAAACAACTATTGCTTTTTAGTCTTTCGTGCCAACGTCCAAAGAATCTGAGCTCCAGGACCATGGATTAGTTTTAAAGCTTTCACTACACCCGAGCAACGCCGGGCTATACTGCTAGTCATAAACAAAATAACATCATCTGCTGAATTATATTTAAACGATTATCCAGAGAAATAATTCGCGGATACACGAGTTTGGTCAGTTGATATACTAATACGCTTCTAATACTATATATATCTATGTATGTTGTGTGTGACGCTTAGTATCACAGAGGGAAACAGAAGAAGGGGGTACATAGAAAGTAAAACAGAGAGAGAGAGAGAGAGAGAGAGAGAGAGAGAGAGAGAGAGAGAGAGAGGAATTAGATAAAGACAGTTGTTTGTAGTGAGGGATTAATTCATGTTTTGTGACCTAAAAATCTGTCGAGAATAGATTGAACAGTGATTGAGTTTTCGAAATTAAGAATTTAGGTACCTCCACTCATTCGCCCCCAAAATGGCATAACTTGATGCCAAAAAGCTCAAACTTAATAAAATCAAAGTTTTATCATCAAAATGTTTATATTATTATTAAGAGGAAAGATCAAAGTTTGTTGCCATAATTAAAAAAAATTATTCCTTTCTCACACGTTCGAAATTTCGGTTAATTTTTTCTGTCAGTGATCTACTCTGTGCTTACGTAATGTTACTACGATGGCAAATGTCATATTATGCAAGTCGTTTTTAGTATTGAAAAACATTAATTTGGAAATTCTTGCAAAAATCAACTAATGTCTAATTTTAATGAAGCTTTCAGGACTTATTCACAAATGAATGAAATTTTTTATGCAATTATTATTTTGGAAAATCTTAAAAAATATATATATTTATTTTTACATCTGTTATCCACTCCAATTAATTGCGTAAAACTTATAAAAACTAATTATGTATACCATTTTTTTTCTTAGTTAAATCGGGAATGTAAATCATGTAATTTTTTTAAATTACGAAACCATTTTTCCGATCTGCTCTGAATAGTAAAATAAAAAATGCATTAAAACTACGCTATTTTTAATTTAGATAATCTTTAATTGATTTTATAAATAATTTAATTTTAGGATATCATAGTTTGAAAAAAATCGATGAATAATAAATTTTTATAAGAATTGTTTTCATTTTTTTCTTTGCTAATTTTGACGATTTATAAAGTTTCAAACATCTTTTAAACTGCTTCCAGTCACTTAGTGTCTTCGGTTATTAATTTATTAAGTAAATACTATATTTACAAATCGAAAATTGAAAAGCTTAATCAAAATCATTTAGAATTAAATTTTTTAAAGTAATTAAAATGTTTTTATGTTAAACAGCACTTTTTTCACTAAGGAAATTTACAAGAGACTTGTCATTAAAACGTCACATGTTTCAATGGCTGTTTCCCTTACAAAACGTTCACTCGGATTATGAAATTTTTGGTCACCATACTTCCACATGTGTAAACTGATTGCTAAGCGGAGCTGTCATCGCCTCATTGAAAAGTCATCGAGTCAGACTTTTCTGATTAAGAAATACTTTTATCCGAAATTTCATGCTATAAGCAAGTAATAATTGTTTCCAATCAGAGTAATTTAACTTTTAATTTACTAATTATCCAAAAATAATGTGTCACTGTTGTATATATTATTTTTGCAAGATTTTTAAAACTGAGAATTAACTTTCGTTTACAAATGTTTCGATCGCTCAAAAATGTCCGAAATATTACAAATTAAAAAAAAAAATCAAAGTTTTAGATTCCAATCAATTTATTTTTTGTTAAAGATACACCAGTGTATTTTGCTTAAAACTAAAATAAAATCTTCAAGAGAATTTTTTTTATTTAAAAAAAATCAATTTAAAATTTAGGTATCGAAGAATGAGTGGAGGTACCTAAAAATCTCTGATTATTTTAGTCTTATCTTTGTGAATTAGATCACGGGAACAAAGACTGTGCTGAATGTCTGAGAGACAGAAAGATTGAGTGAAATAGGAAGTAAAACAAAACACACACACACACACACACACACACACACACACACACACATATATATATATATATAAACAACATGAGAGAGAGAGAGAGAGAGAGAGGGCAGAGAAAGAACGAAGCAATATAAAAAGACTCAGAGAGGGGTTGAAGTAGAGTCATCTAAGATAAAGTTGGTTGTTTATAGTGTTGTGTTAAATCTTGTTATGAAACCTAAGCATCTGTTGCTAAATTTGCTCTTGAGCTGCAAGTGACCTTTTAAAATTAAAATCTTTTTCTTTTAATTTTATCTTTGCGAGCTCGGATTGTGTTCAGCGTCCAAGAGAGAGACAGAAAGATAGAAGAGGGAAAAAGAAAGTAAAAATTAAAGAGACAGATAAAGTGGGAGAGAGGAAGAGGGACGTAGCACATTTTTTAAAACTTAGAGTGAGAGCGGGGTGGAGTCATCTTAGATGAAGGCCATTGTTTATAGTGAGGGTTTAAATTATGTTTCGTGACCTAACAATCAGCTGAGGACATTTTAGTATTTTTAAGAGAGCCTATATCACTTTTTTAACAGTTAACTGGGAATAGTCATGATATAAAAGTACAGATTGCAGCATTATAAAAAACATATTAGTAAATTAGTGTAATTTAAATAGATTATATTAATAAATGCTATAAATTATTAATGAATTTAAAAGATCTATGGCTTACGGCCATATCACGTTGAAACACCAGTTCTCGTACTATCATCGAAATTAAGCAAGATCTAGTCTGGTCAATAGCTAGATGGGTAACTAGCAGATGCCTTAAACTTGGAAGTGCGGTTGATCTAATGTAGGTACCTCACCTCATTTTCGATATCTAACTTTTAAACTGAATTTTTAAAAATGTAAAAGTTTTCTTGAAACTTTTATTTTAGTTTTAATTGAAAGCTAAATGATTAAATTTACTATTTCCAGTAAGCAAAATACTCTGGTTTATTTCAAACAAAAATTATATTGATTGGAATATAAAAATTTGAGATTTAAAAAAGAAATCTTCGAATTTTGCCGCCATTTTTGAGCGATCGACACATTTTTAAACAAAAGTTAATTTTCGGTTTTAAAAATCTTGCAAAAATAAAATATACGTCTGTGACACTTTATTTTTTGGAAAATTAGCAAATTTTATGTTAAATTAATCTGATTTACACAAGTATTACTTATTCATATTATTCATAGCGTGGAATTTAGAATAAAACTATTTCATAATCACAGATTTGAACTTTTTGACTTGTCCGCGCTGTAAATCAAGAACTTGTTGAGAGATTCTTGATTAGAGATAAAGTTTATGGCGTTTATAAGTGACAAATTTGTACAATTTTTCGGATAAGGGAAGAAACTCTGACCTTTTTATTTGCACATAGAAATTACCATAAAAAACTTAAAATGCACAAAAAAAAAAAATTAAATTATTTAAAAAATATGGAGGCAGAACGATTTTTATTAAACTTTTCAATATAATCATCAATATAATCATCAATTCTTAATTAAAATTTTAACCGCAACAGTTCTTTGAAGATTTTCGGATACAGTAGCCAAATTAAAAAAAAAAAATATATAGATGATTGACATTCCCCAATGAGTCCTGCGTTTAACTAATAACATTATTGTCAGTCAGTCAATTAAGTGCCATACGTGAAACACGCTTGGGCGATCATGTCTCGAAAGAGACATGACTGACTGGGCAAAAGATTATCCGTCAGTAGGATGCCATTGCTTTCTGCAGTAGACTGGTTGCCAGCCAAGGCTATAGAACCCAATCTGTCCGGTTATTTAACCCATTACTGGAAGGAAGTAGACGGATGAATACCTTTCCTAAGGGTATTTGCGCGTAAGTGAATGCAATGAATTCCACTGGAATTTGAACTCGGCTCCCCGATTTCTCTTTCCAAGCCGATATCCACTGCACCACAACGCACATTATAGAACACAACAAATTAAAATTTATTAAAATGTTATGGATTTACCTGGAGGGGGATAACAGAGGTAAAAAAATATTTTTACCAGGATTTTAAAAAGATCATAATTTCAGAAATAATTTAATTCATTTGTGAATGAGTACTGAAAGTTTCATTAAAATCCGACAGTAATTTGATTTTTGCAAGAATTTCTAAATTAAGGTGTTTGTCACCGGAAAAAAAGTGGCTGATGTAATCGTTACGTTTTCCATTGTAAAGAGTCGTAACGTTTTGGTTACCCGCTAACTCAAATCAAAATATTTTCTGCCAAAATTTCGAACATTTTAGAAGGGATTAAATTTTTTTTTTCAAATAATGACAAATTACTTTGATCTTTCCTCTTAATAATAATATAAACATTTTGATGGAAAAAATTCGTTTTTACTGAGTTTGGGTTTTTTTTTTTTTTTTTATCCACACCATGCTGTTTTTTTAGCGATTTAATGGAGGTATCTAAAATGAATAACAACTTGAAATTGGAGAGCCATATTTAAATACCAATCGTGTTCGTTAAATTCACTTAGACGCAAATACCATTAAGAAAAGTATGAATCTACATATTCTTCCTTTACCTATGGGTTAATTAGTAGGACTTGCAAATAATTATTATATCACCAAAATTTTTATAATGTAAAAATATTTTCTAAATCCTACAAAAATTCGTAAAAAAATTATTCACTCACTGAAATTGTTTTGTTTCCACCCGCCATAAAAAACACAAAACAAAAAATGATGCAATATATTCAATCTTGGCTTAGGTACCTCCATTACGTCACAAAAATCCATCATAAAAAAAGTTTAAAAAGGTTAAAAACTTAATAAAGGAAATTTTTCTATCCAAAACGTTTATAATATTATGAAGAGGAAAGATCAAAGTAAATTTTAATTATTTTATAAAATTTTTTAATCCCTTTTAACATTTTCGAAATTTTGTCAGAAAATTTTGTTTTTGATTTGGAGTTAGCGTGGTTAAAAATATTACGTCTATGTTATAATTGATTACGTCATTTTTTTTTCTTCACTGACTTTTTCGTTTCCGAACACATTAATTAGGAAATTCTCGCAAAAATCAAATATTTGTCGGATTTTAATGAAACTTTCAGTACTCATTAACAAATGAATAAAATTATTTTTGAAATTATTACCTTCTTAAAATTTTGATGAAAACAATTTTTTTTTAAGTCTGTTACCCCCCACCCCCACCCCTTTAAGTAAATTCATGAAATTTTAATGAATTTTAATTTTCTGGAATTTTTTGTTTTATTAGTTAAACGCAGAACTCATCGAACTTTGGCTGCACTAAAATAAGTTAAATAAATTAAAAGGAAATAAACGCCACTGAAAGAAGTTATGGAATGCAATCTAGTCCCGTGTATTAAGTACACGTTATAATTACGTGTTTTGACCATGGAATGCATCTATATAGCGAATAATAATCACATAAAGAAAGACATTCTCGTATAGCCAAACAATTATATTCCACGGCCGTATACACAACAACCCTTTTTTTTCTTCTTTTTCTTTGTATGGTGCCCTTTCAGGACGTTAGCGACCATGGCTCTCCAAAATTTCTTGTCCTTCGTAGCTTTAAAAACAAATTCTTTTTGTTAACCCCACCTAAAGCATGTTCTGCCATCCATTTACCGAAGCTCACTAGGTAGGTTATACGCTGTTTCCTTCTTAACTTCAGTCTAACTGTTCTACTTTCAATCTGTCTTGTCAGTATCTGTTGTGGATTCCGGGTGAGAAACCACACAAAATAATAAATAACAAAAACAGATACGGAGATAGAAAATGTAAGTTATATTGAACGAAATATACAAACTGAAACGCGGGTTAGTCAGTTTAGGAATACTATTAGTAGAAATAAATATATACAGTCTTGAAGTGTAATAGTATATCCGGGTAACTGATTCTAGATCCAACCAACTCCAACTAACTCTGCACCAACTTACAACTCAACCAAACTCTCACACTACAACTCTGTATTTATTTTGTATAAAAATACAAAATTATGGCACAAGGCCTAAAAGGGGAGGGTGAGAGGTTGGTTCTCGCTTAACTATCCTATACCTAGCTAAACACTATCACGACCCATTCACTCGTTACAATTTGCACACACACTACAACTCTCTAGTTCTCTCTATAGGCAGGATTATATGTACATTCAGTTGAGTCTATTATTACGTACAAATGGGCGATTCCAAAACAGTATCGTATTTTCTAAGCACTCTTTCTTCATTTTACTAGAAACAAAGAAAAGTGTTCTGAAATGATGTGTATGACGAATCCTCCTAAATTAAAATTTTCTAGCAGACTTTTTTTAATAGTTTCACCCCAAGCAAGACGGTATCACCACTGATGTACAGGGGGCTACATAAGAGAGTAAATGTTTAGACAGAAGGTAAGTGAAGAGAAAGACGAACCAGTTACAGAGGGTGTCAGAGAAAGGGCAAGAGAAGGATGGGAACGCAGGTGTAAAGACAGTTGCGAAGATAGAATGAAAGGAAAAGAAGATACACAGGGTGATGTAGAAATGACTGGAATCAAGTGAATAACAGATGGCAATTTACACTGTATTTAAATTCTTGGAGGTTGTAGCCGTCAGGAAAGCATGCGGAAGGGAGTCCCACAAGCTGGAAGTGCGAGATAAGAAGCTGATGGAGTAAAATTGTCGGCTGCATTTGGTTGATTTAACTGTAAAAGGGTGGGACCTTGTTGCCGTTCTGGTTGCACGAGTAAATTCTCGTAGAGGGGCACAAGTGACCTAAGTTCGTCGGAGCAGAAGCCCTGACAATATTTGTAGAAAAGACAGAGGAAAGCCACATCCTGCCGGTGAGAAAGTGGGTGGAGTTGAGCCGCCAGGTCGGGACTAATCACATTACAGATTCTCCTTTAGAGCCTGTCGGGAACACTGAGATAAATAGCAGACGGGAAGTAATCTTGAGGTTAGACAGAAGAATGCAGAAAATACCATGGCCATAGCATTAGAGCAACGAGGATTTTTAAGCGAAGTTAAAATGATAAAATTATACTTACTATGAGAAATAAACAGTTGAACTTTTAGGCCTCATAAAGAGGGCTTGGAGAATTGGACACTCTGTTGTGGCGAATCTTCGTTGCCAAGTTGTTGTGGTCTTGTTATGGCCAGGAAGGTTCAAACAGTGTCTTAGAATAACAGAACATATATACAATCAAGAGTGTTAGTAGTCAGTAAATAAAAGTGTAAGTCCGAACGGTGTAGTTACGCTGCGTTGACTGTCTCTCGACTGTCTTCAGCTGCGTCCCCGGTAGTTACACCGGTTAGTATTTATTGACGGAGGAAGAGTCCATTCCCTGTAGATAGGGCACCATAACACATCCACAGAACATAATGGAAGAAAGTGAGGCAGATGGAAACAGCTTGTAACTTACCTTATGAAGTCGTTAAAATATATATCAAAACAAGGACTCGGGAGGATAGAAAGGACAGAAAAATATTTTGAGATATGAAGTTGTCGTAAGATATAAGAGCCCAGAATTGAGAAGTTAATGTAGTGTTTGGCATTGGAAACATTTTGCATTGACAAATATTAAAACTAAAATCTTTTGTGATGTGTTAATTAAGTTTTGACGCTTGTTAATTTTATTAAAAATAATAATCCAATAAAATGATTGAGGAATTAAACTGAAATATCGAGACGCACAATTTTTTTTTAAAGAGCGTGAGATACAATGGCAAAGGTAAGAATCATCAGAACTTGAATGTTACTTTCTGCAAAACAAAGAAGAAAGATTAAACGTCTGATTCATATTTTTGTTTCGCGTTTCGTTATAAACACGAATAGGACCAAACATCTCAACTATAACCAAAGTGAATTAGATTGTCGACATCTTCACAGTGAACATGAAGATTATTGTCTCCTAAAATAAGACTGCATTTTATATAATTTAAAATACTTGCCATGCTTTAGTGTCATCTATTTCTCAGTCAGTCAGTTAAGTGCCATAAGTGATACACGCTTTGAGCGGTCATGTCTCGAAAAAGACATAACTGGCTGGGCAGAAGATTATCCTGCAGTAGGTTGCCATTACTTTTTGCGGTAGACTGGCTGCCAGCCAAGGCTATAGAACCAATTCTGTCCTGTTATTTAACACATAACTAGAGGGAAGAGAAGGATTTATAGTGGGTTGCTTATCTATTCTTTTCTGTTAATTAGTAGTGGAGAGTCCGTTCTAGTGAAGGGTAGTTGTATACTGTTGCAGGTTAACGGAATTTGGCCTTGTTGTAGATAGCCCACTATAAGTCATAAAGGTTATAAGCAAATAAAAGCAAATTTAGTTGAAAGATAACATTTTATATATATTTATCAATTAATCTTTTTACAATTGAAGTAATACATGAAGTATAGGTCCAACGGAGGTTAAAATGTTCATGGCAATAAAATGCTGAAAGAGAATTAATGCTTAGGAATTTGGGGGCGTGTAAGTAAGGAATATCTTTGATGTATTCGCTCCTTAGGTCAGTAAGTAGTTTTTGAGACTGGGAAAAAGGAAAGAGGTAAGGGAGGCGAGCGTAGTAAGCCGCTTGACTTGGGTCAAGGAAGATACTAATTACCCTCTTCTCCTCGAGTTGTTCTACCTGTCGATGCTTTCTGTATCCGCTTTTTATATCTTCTTTTTGGATCACAGCAGCTCATTTGGGATTTCACACTTGTATTTGGTTCTGGGATTCCCATTGGCTGATAAATAAAATTTGCGTAGGCTCGCGAACTGGAAATTTAATATTTAATTAATTTTTAGTTTTTAACCGGAACATCTGCGCGTAGCCGGCTGCGCAGCGACGACTTTTGGTCATTTGCTTGTTGGTCGTGAAAGCGCAAACATCCGGTCCATCGCTTTTGCTCGGTACAACCACATAACTTTCGCCTCAATAAACAGTTGTTTTTTGGTATTTGTTGTCGCTTTTTTTGCAAATAGTAGTTTTCGTTTTGTTTTGCTGTTTTCTTTTTGTTTGTTTGGGATTTTTCTTTTTTCAGTTTTCGTTTGAAATAAAAATATGTGTTTTCTTTCTTCCATTTAACCGTTCTACCGAACTTTGTTTCTTCGGTACAAGAGGGGAGTATTCGAATTCCGTCTTGATTCGATGGAATGTTTTGGTTTTTGGTTTTTGCTTCTTGTTGAAAGGGCGAACAATGGTAGTGAATTTTTTTTTTGTGGGACTAGCCATGGGTTGGTTGATTTGTTTTAGTTTCTTCCACGTCCATTGCCATTTTGAATTTGTGTTGCAGGGAAATATTCATATTTCGCTGAAAGTCCAAATTCTTTTTTTTGTTGTTGTTGTGGGAATAGTCATGGGTTGGTTAGTTCTGATTTGTTGAAATTTCTTCAGCGTCCGTTGCCATGTCGAGTTTGTGTTGCAGGGAAATATTCAAATTTCGCTGAAAGTCCACATAAAATTCTTTTGTGTGTGTGTATATATATATATATATATATATATGGGTGTTGAATTTCACGAGGGGTAGTCACTAGTTTATGGTGGGTTTGTCGTTCTTTTATTTTCACAAGTGACTATCAGACTGTTTTTTTTGTTTCTTTCTTATATGTTTTTCTGTTGTTTTTCCGTTTTTTTGTTGTTTTTCCTTTTTTCTGTTGTTTTTTCGTTTTTTTTTCTGTTGTTTTTCCGTTTTTTTTCTTCATTATTAATTGTTTGCGCAGGGGGCCTATTTACTCTTCGACCACATGTCTGTGGATCATAGAGTTTTTAGTGGTGAGTCCGACGCACGTTAGGTTTTTCATCTTGGTGCCGAAATGCTGGAAAAAGAGTTTTTGTTCGTATGAATGCTGACGGTAGTGGGTGCCGACGGACGTTAGGTTATTCATTGCCATAGTTGCTGAGAAGATGGTTAGGTGCGTTGGCCGGGAGAAGGTTGCGTTGTGCGTGTCCATATCAAGTCACAGTAAACCACTTTATATTGGTAATAAAATGCTGCAGGCAGAACTAATGCTGGAAAGAGGATTACTTGTTTATGGTATGTGCATGTTCGAATCACGTCGAGGTCACCGATTTATAGTGGCAATAGAAGGCTGACAAGGAGAATTCGATACTTAAATTGTGGGTGCGTTGGTCATGAGGAATGTTCATTTTGAAATTTCCGCAAAATATAAATGCGCTCGGCAGATTTGGGTTTTTTTTAATTAAAGTAATACTTGAACTATAGGTTCAACGGAGGTTAAAATGCTCACGGCAATAAAATGCGGAAAGAGAATTAATGCTTAGTAATTTGGGAGCGTGTAAGTAAGGAATGTCTTTGATGTATTCGTTCCTTAGGTCAGTAAGTAGTTTTTGGGGCTGGGAAAAAGGAAAGAGGTAAGGGAGGCGAGCGTAGTAAGCTGCTTGACTTGGGTCAAGGGAGATACTAATTACTCTCTTCTTCTCAAGTTGGTCTGCCTGTCGAATGCTTTCTGTATCCGCTTTTTATATCTTCTTTTTGGATCACAGCAGCTTATTTGAGATTTCACACTTGTATTTGGTTCTGAGCTTCCCATTGGATGATAAATAAAATTTGCGTAGGCTCTTAAATCTAATATTTAATTAATTTTTAGTTTTTAACCGGAACATCTGCGCGGAGCCGGCGGCGCAGCGACGACCTTTGGTCATTTGCTTTTTGGTTGTGAAAGCGTAAACATCCGGTCCATCGCTTTTGCTCGGTATCACGACAGATTAATACTTTTCCCAAAGGTATTTGCGCGTAAGTGAATGCAAGGAATTCAACTGGAATTCGAACTCCGATTTCTTGTTCCGATCCGATATTCACTGCACCACAGCACAAATCCTTCAAATAAGGTATATGAAAAGGCATTATGTAATATATGTATCAGTTTTATGTTTTTTATGAAGTAAATCGCAAAGAAATTTATTTTTTAATAAATTAAATTGATATATAAAAAATACGTCAATAAAACATACTTTTTTCATTTAATTCTAATAAAGCAAATTGAAAAACGAAAAACAAAATAATTCATTTTTTGACTGAGCAGGAGGTTGCCATTACTTTCTGCGGTAGACTGGCTGCCAGTCAAGGCTATAGAACCCAGTCTGTCCTATTATTTAACCCATAACTGGAGGGAAGAGACGGATTAATATCTTTCCCAAGGATATTTGTGCGTAAGTAAATGCAACGAATTCAACTGGAATTCGAACTCGGCTCCCCGATTTATCGTTCCGAGTCGATACACACTCATCTATTTCTACTTAGATGTGACCTTTGCTTTTTAGAAAAACTCATCTTAAATCATATTCAATCAGTTAAGTGCCATACGTGATACACGCTTGGGCGAAACATCAAAACAAATTTTGCTAACAATGATTTTTTTGGTTACATCCATTGTACACATTTATAGGATAAGACTGATTAAATATCTCAAAAACTAGAACCAATAATCTAATTTTATATTAAGCAAAATTTAGTCGGGTCATACCTAGATGGGTGATTGCTTGGAAATAGCAAGTACTTTAAGCTTGGAAGTGTGGTTCATGCGGAACTGGAAATTCTAGAGCTGTGTTCCAATTCCCATCGTGTTCATTACATTCTCTTACGTGCAAATACTATTGGGAAATATATGAATCTACCTCTTCTCCCTCTAGATATGGGTTAACTAGTAGAACTTGTAAGTAATTATTATCTCCCAAAATTCTTCAGTCCTTTAAATGCCATACGTGATACACGCTTGGGCGATCATGTCTCTTTCGAGACATGACTGACTGGGCAGAAGATTATCCCGCAGTAGGTTGCCACTACTTTTTGCGGTAGACTGGTTGTCAGCCAAGGCTATAGAACCCAAACTGTTCTGTTATTTAACCCATAACTAGAGGGAAGAGACGGATTAATATCTTTCCCAAAGGTATTTGTTCGTAAGTAAATGCAACTAATTCAACCGGAAATCGCAATCAACTCAAATAAAACAAAAACAAAAAAACGATTTAATGACCACATGTTGCTATAGAAAATATTTACATAAATTCTTGGACCTAATTGTCCCTTTCTTTCTCTCTTTCTTCCTGACGTCCTCCTTTTTTTCTTTCTTTCCCTCGCAAATATTACTATTAAAAATTATGAATTACACCCCTGCAATTTTTGCTCCCTGCATTCAATAGTACTTTTTTAAAAACTTTTATTCTTAATTTTCAATTTAAATTTAAATTTAAAATTTTATATTTTAATTCTTAATTTAAAATTTTAAGATTTTAATTTTAATTTTTTATCTACATTTAAAATATTTAAATTTTTCATAAGTTTCATGAATTACGCCTTTTTAATTTCTTCTCTCTGGATTTTAATATTTTTAATATTTTCTAATTTTAAATTTAAATTTAAATTTTAGTAATTTTTATCTGCATGTAATTTTAGAAAATTTAATTTTTCATTCTTGTTATTAAAAAAGCAGTAACTTAACTTTATAAGATTTAACTCCCGTGAACATCGAGTGAACTTCTTTTAATAATCATTTCACCCAAGCAAGGCAGTACTGCCACTGGTGCACAGGGGGTTTATATAAGAGGAGAGTGATGAAAAAGAGGAACAAGCTACCCGCGTCAGCTGCATGAGAATAGAATGGAAAGGGAAAAGAACATGAGACAAGGGTTGCCAGGGAAAGGATGCAAGTCAAGGATATATGGCAATTGACATTACATTTAAATTCTTGGAGATTGTAGCTGTCAGGGAAGCAAGTATACGGGAGGGAATTCCAAAGGCTGGGAGTGCGAGAAAAGAAGCTAATAGAGTAGAATATGTGGTGATATTTGATTGGTTTCACTGTAAATGTGTGGGACCTAGTTGCTAGTTTAGTAGTTCGAGTAAAATCATGCAGAGAGGGCACCAGTGATCTAAGCTCATCGCAGAAGTCATGAAATTATTTGTAGAAGAGACAGAGGGAAGCCACATTAAGTCGGTGAGAAAGTGATTGGAGCTGAGCTACCAAGTCGGGATCGATCACATTGCAGATTCTCCGTTGAATTTTGTCAAGAAAACCGAGATGAATAGTAAGGGCACCAGACCAGATGTGTCAGTAGTATTCCATGCATGGGCGGATGGTAGATTTATATATGTGCAGGATAGATTCAGAGGGGAAAACTTCCTGGCCCTACACAGTGAACCGACTTTTCTAGCAGCAGATTTAGATATGGATTCAATGTAGTCATTCCCCTTGAGGTCGGATGAGAGAGTTAGGCCGAGGAGGTGCAGTGTTTTGCTTTCAGGGAGACTAGCCTGATCCATGCTGATAAGTGGGTTGGGGGTAGGAGCGATTGTCTATGGTGGTTACAATATAGTAGTTTCGTTTTAGAAGCGTTAAAATTCACGAGCCATTTCTTAACCCAGTCTACAAACTGTCAGTTTGAAATATGCACCGCATGAAACTCCGAGTTGTGTCATCGACGTAGGACAATAAGTATATATATATATATATTTATATATATATATATATATATATATATACTGGGTATGACATATAAACTGCAACTGTTGATGTGATTCTAAATTTACTATTTCGAATTTTTGGGAATGTGGAATTACCCATTAAATGCCATTACTTTCCAGGTCCACTCTGTCCCAGAGTGGTAGTACCTGTTAGGATCCAATCTATGCGTAAAAGAGTTTGTGTGTGTGCCTGATTGTGCGTGTTTGTTATGGAAATACACTGTAAATAAGTTTGCATCGCGTATGTTTGTATATGTCTATACACGTGTGTGGGTATATATGTCAGTATATTTTCATATATATCTATATGTGTGTGCATGCCGGCAGTACCGGAGACATCACTCTACTGTAATAAAACCTGAGGTGTCTTGTTCATTATGTCCGTGGCAAATATATGCACCAACGCTTTGTTATCAGCACTTCCAAAAAGTGTGGCTGGTTCTACACAAGCCTTCGCCACTGTAATCAAATCATCTGTGTGGATAGTTCGATTCTTCGGTCTTATCTTTTCATCTCGCTCTCTGAAGCCCACTAGCGATGAAACAATGATGACGCGAAGAGGTAGATGATACTACTGGAAGTTCTTAGCGTGCGCTCTGCAAGATGGCGACTATCGGGTGATGGCCGTTTCCGCACGACTTATCGTCTGCATTTTGCGGTTTAGCTCGACGGGAGTTGCGCTCAGATGTTGATCCAAATTTTAGAACGCTAACGACATTTTGAAATTTTTCAGAAAGCCAAAATTAGGAATAGAAAAATATATATTATCACCCCACAAAGTCAGGGGTCAGTTCATGTATTGATTATGATATAGAATCGATCAAACCACTTTATATTATTTATATCTATATATGTTGCCCCTCCCCCTCTCACCCTAATCCAATAGAGACATTCTACATCGTTATCTATATCTATAAAAGTGACGAGGGTGGACGTTTTGTAAGTATTTGCTATGTAAATTCATCATATGTTTTTTATTCTTATTATTCCTTAAACTACCCGAGTGAACTCGTGCTAAACTTCTAGTACATATATAAAATGGAGAATAAACAGATAAAGAAAGACATTCTTGTATCGCCAATTAATGATATTCTACGGCCATAAACGCAATAACCTTCTTCTTCTTTGTGCCGTGTCCCTTCAGTACGTTAGCGTTCATGGCCCTCCAGAATTTCCTGTCGTTTGTAGCTTTTAATAAATGTTTTCTTTTTGTTATCTCTCCTAGACCCTGCTTCGCAAACCATTTACATACGCCCGCTAGCTAGATTATTCTTTTTTCTATTGTCCTCAAGCTGTCCTGTGAGTTTCATATTTTTTAAGCACACTTTCCTCATTTTACTAGAACTCTTTTCTTATTTTACTAGAAACAAAGAAAGAGTTTGAAATGATAATTTTGGAACAGATGGGTAATAAACTTGAGGTTCTACAGAAGGCTTGTGAGAATACCATGACCGGAGCATGTGAGTAGTGAAGATGTTTTAAGCACAAACAAAACAATTATACTCAGGGTCAGAAATAAATAGTTGAACGTTTAGGACTCATAACGAGGAAAGAAGGCTTGGGAAATTTGACACTCACAGAACAATGGGAGAAAGAGAGGCAAATGGAAACTGCTAGTAACTTACGTCACAATGTTGGGGAATATATAGAAAAATGACGGATTTGGGAGGATAGGAAGGACAGAAAAAACTATTTAGAGTTATGACGAATAAGAAAGTGTGGAGAGCTATAAAAACACACGCTCGGAAATGATACATTAATGCTTTGCATACATTTTGCATTGTCGATACATTTTAAAACTAAAATAATGTGAGAGGTTTTGCTCAGGTTTTGACGTTTGATACTTTGATTAAAAATAATAGTTAAAAATTGATTGCGTAATTGTATTGAAATGTTGGGACACACAATTTTGGAATGTTTGACAGAGCGAGAAGGGAGGCACTTACCGATTAAGGTCAGAATCAACAGAGCTTGAGCGTTACCCGAAACAAATAAGAATCTTAGATTACACTTCTGACCCATATTTCACTTCGTTTTTCATTATAAACACGAATAGAATGAAACGATTCAACCATAAACAAAGGGAATTAGATTGCTTATGTCTAAACACTGCACATGAGGATAATTTTTCTTAAAAGATTAAGGTCACATGTTACCAATATTTGGTATTTTTTACTGACATCTATCTCTACTTACCCTATATATATATGTAATTCCAAGTGAAGAGGACTGAAGGGGTTTTTTTTATTTTGAGTAATCTGGCATTTATTTTATTATATAATAATAATATATATAGTATATATAATAATATATAATTATAATAAATATAATAATTGTAAAATTGATACATCGGACGCTATCGTTAAATACGTTTCGAATTCAAATTTAAAAATCACTTGTTTCTGATGAAGGACCGAGGGCAGTCTGAAATATAAAATACAATGATAAAAATAAACAAACACTGTCCAAAACAAGTACATTTTTAAATTCAAAACTTTTAAATATTCTTTCCTATATATATATATTATATATATATATATATTAGTCATTCACATACAAGCCTGTTTCGCTGTATCACAGCTCAGTGTGGCTAGGCACATCCACTTGCATAGATATATGCATCCATATATATGGATGCATATATCTATTTGTGTGTGTATGTGCATTTTTTGTGTGAATTTTTAAGATAGGACACAAAATCTCGAAAAAATTCGAAATAAATTCGACAAATGGAAAACGTCCGTAAACCTCAAAAATCCGATAGTCAAGCCACAGATGTCGTTTGCACTCTTCCAAACAAGATGCTCGTGTGAGTTAACATTAATAATCTGCCGATCATGACTGCTTTGAGAAATAAATGACTAAGTGTAACAAATAAGTTTCTTACTTGTTATAAAAAATGACTCTTGTTTAATTGAATGAGTATATCTTCATGACACAACAAACTAAAAACTTATTTTGTGATAAATCTTTAGCTATGTACTATAGAAATATCGACTGTCTTTTTCTTATCCTAAATATAGGTTAAGTATCGTGTATCCGAAATCCCAAACTCCGAAAACCTTAAAAATTCGAAAACCTTCAAAATCCGAAAACCTCCAAAATCCGAAAACCTCTGAAATCCGAAAACCTCCGAAATCCGAAAACCTCCAAAATCCGAAAACCTTAAAAATTCGAAAACCTCTGAAATCCGAAAACCTCCGAAATCCGAAAACCTCCGAAATCCGAAAACCTCCAAAATCCGAAAACCTCTGAAATCCGAAAACCTCCGAAATCCGAAAACCTCCGAAATCCGAAAACCTCCAAAATCCGAAAACCTCCGAAATCCGAAAACCTCCGAAATCCGAAAACCTCCGAAATCCGAAAACCTCCAAAATCCGAAAACCTCAAAAATCCGAAAACCTCTGAAATCCGAAAACCTCCAAAATCCGAAAACCTCCAAAATCCGAAAGATTTTCGTGTGCTGACTTGACTTTCACAAATGAAAAGTTTCAGAAAGCACTGGAAAGACTTCTAGGTGGTGTGCATTTGTTTTAAATGACCTCATCTGTCCTTGGTGGGGGGTTCCTAGCCTTGCTACGTAGCCTAGGTCGCGCCTGATTTTTTTTTTTTTTTTAGTGTTCGTCACATCAACACCTTCGTTCGCGAATTAATTACCAGGTATTTTGTGCTCAGTAATGATACAATTCAAAATGTTGAAAAGTTTTGCTTTTATATATTTTTTAAATAGCGACCATCATTTTTGGGACACCAACATAAAGTAAGATAGTCTTTCTGGTGCAGTGGATTTCGACTCCGAACGAGAAATCGGAGAGCCGAGTTCGAATACCATTTGAATTCGTTGCATTTACTAACTCGCAAAAAACCCTAGGGAAAGGTATTAATCTGTTGCTTCTCTCTCCACCTATAGATTAAATAGCAGGATAGATTGGGTTATGTATCCTTGGTTGGCAACCAGTCTACTGCAGAAAATAATGGCAGTCTACTGTGCGAAAATTTCCACCTACTCTGTCATGTCTCTTTCGAGAGTTGTGAGTTCAATACCAGGCTACAGCAGTGGTGAACAAGTAACTTAATGAGTCCGGTGAGAGGGAGATAACTCATGACTACCGAAAGAGGCTTCACACTAGAAATGAGAATGATATACCCCAGTGATCGTAATAAAGGATTCAGTTCAAAATTCCTAGCACTTGAAGAAGGCCGATGCGTACAACGGCCGTACAAATGGCAACAAAGATGAAAACAACAGCTCGAATAATGTAAATAGTGGAATTCATCAATATCTAGATTCTGTTGTCACTTGACACCAAATTATTTTTTTATTTATTTTTTCATTTTTTTCTTTCTTTTCTTTTTTCTTTATTTCTTTTTCCTTTTCTTCCCCTTCAGTCAAGTCCGTACCGCTTGGAAGACATGAGTTCAAACACAGCCGGCTAAATAACGGAAACACTTGAGATCGATGTAAAAATCACACTTTCCTCTTCTATGTGGGTATCCTCATCATAGGGTGACATGGTTATCTGAAATAAAACAGTTGAGTAGTGTTCGATTCTTTTGGGTAAAATAACTAGATAAAAGATACACTCTTGGGCAAGAATCACCAAATGCAGCCGACAATTCTACTCTACAGCTTCTTTTCTCGCACTCCCCGCCTGTAGAACTCTCTTCTATATTCTTACTTTCCTGACGGCTACAACCTCCAGGAATTTAAATGCAATGTCAATACCCATCTCTTAACAACTTGACTCCAGTTCTTTATACATCACCCTGTATATCTTTTCCTTTCTCTCCACTTTTGCAACTGTCATCACACCTGTATTCCCATCCTTCTCTTGCTTCCTTCTCTGACACTCCTGTAACTGGTTTGTCTTTCTCTTTACTCTCCTTCTATCTAATCTTTTTCTCTTATGTAGCCCCTGCGCATCAGTGACTTTACCGTTTTGCTTGGGGTGAAAGGATTAAAAATAAATCATGTTTCGAAAGAGATATGATCGCCCAAGCGTGTATCAAGCATGGTAATTGATTAAATGACTAGTCAACCAATGCTTTGCTTACGGTGGGCAGTAGTACCTTCCATCAGGCATCCCTTGTGCACAACCACGCCGTTAATTAAATGCTCTCACAATTTCAGAAAGGGGATGTTCACGTTTCTTGGCACAAACTCAAATGCCTTGTTCGAACTGCGATAATTCACATTGTATTCTCATGAGTAGGATAGCCGGTATTCGCACTAACTCACCAGATGTTTCAGTTCTGCTGATATAGCTCTAAACATTTTCCTAGCGTCAAGGTACAGTGGTGCCTCCAACCATTACCTTTACATACTGCAATACCATGACTTTTGGCACTTCAATAACGTAATTTAATTTTCCTTGATCTTCTTTTTTATCTGCCGTGTGCTTTCAGGGCGTAGGCGATCATGAACTTCCACTTGCCTCTGTCTCTTATCGCTCTTAATATTTTTTCTCTTGGTATCTTTTCCAAACACCGACCCGCAATCCATTTGATTAAGCTCATCAAATATGTCTCGCGCTACTTTCCTCTCTCTCACTTTCCTGTGAGTATTAGATTCTTTAAACCCTCCTTCCTATAATTTATTTCAACGGGCGAATATCTCCATATCTTCAGACTACGAATTCAATTGGTTTCAGTGAAATCGTGATCTGAAGAGATGGAGATATTCACCCATCGAAATAAAATATATTTTATAAGCCTTTTAGATGATGTGTTGTGTTTTCCTTTATATATATACTAGCAGTATATCCCGGCGTTGCTCGGGTGTAATGAAAGCTTTAAAACTAATCCATGGTTCTGGAGCTCAGACTCTTTGGACGTTGGCACAAAAGACTAAAATGTTTCCAGTTAAAGCGAAACCGTAGACTGAAAGAAAAATGTTAGCCAAATTTTGCTTTCCTGGTATCGATTTATACATATATATATATATATATTATCGATTTTCTGCCCTATTTTAAGAACTGCAACCTTGAAACTTCTGACTACTGTTTCTTATGTCTTTGTCCATGTGTGTATCAAATTTGATTAAAATCGAACCACTCCTTCTATAACCCGATTTTTTCGATTATCGATTTTCGATATTTATCGGGGGTAACTCGACACAAAATCAAACTGAGAACACTCACAGACGCCTATAGTACAACTGTGTAAATTTTCAAGAAAATCGGTTCAGCCGTTTCGGAGTCTATAGGTAACGGATACACACACACACACACACTCACAGAGACAAAGTTCCATTTATAAATAAGTTTATATATATATATACACGAAATTCGTTACGGAATTTATTAACTCTGATATATATTTTAAATTTATTTGTTTAAACATTCATTTTAATGGATATTCGTATTTGGGGAAACAGATAGCCTGCATTTGATAATTAAACAATATACTTATTTACATCTACTTGCATATATATATATATATATATAGCTTTCATAGGTGTTATTGCTGTTCTAGTCATCAGGCATTAAAATATGTTCGACTTTAAAGAAATATTTCTAGTTGAGTGTCATACGTGAAACACGCTTAGGCGATTATGTCTCGAAAGAGACATGACTGACTGGGCAAAAGATTTTCCCACAATAGGTTGCCATTACACTCTGTGGTAGGCTGGTAGCCAACCAAGGCTACAGAATCCAATCTGTCCTGTTATTTAACCCACGGCTGAAGGGTAGAGACAGATTAATACCTTTCCCAAGGGCATTAGCGCGCAAGCGAATGCAGCAAATTCCACTTGGAATTCGAACTCGGCTCTCCGATTTCTCGTTCCGAACTAATATCCACTGAACCACAACGTACACCCACTACTCTATACTAAACTAATTTTTCGTGCCGGATGGAAAGACACGTTTTTTCTCAGACAAGAAATAATTTATGTTTTCTACTTTTTTTCAGCTTCTTTTTCAACAGAAAATGGTCGACCTTTTGCTAAAGTTACAGAAAGAAAGAAGGTTAAAAATGATATTAAGTTTGTCATTTAACGTAGGCAGAAATTCAAGAAGAAATCTAATAACATAGGCTCAAGTTCCAGTGCTTTTTCCAGGTCAGGTGTAATGCTTACAAATCGGACAAATGAAGTCATTGTAATGATGAGCTAAAATAAATTATTTTTGCTCAACTAAATGCCCGATCGATTTTTACAGCTTATCGACTTTTTAGAAAGCACGTTGGAGTAATGGATAGCTGCCTGGATTGAGGAATCGGAGAGATAACTTCGATTTTTCTTGCTCCCAGGTATAGGTAAATAGCAAGGCAGATTCAGTTTTATAGCTTTGGTTAGCAACCGGTCTAGGAGAATAAAAATAAATTCACCTTGCATGTCATCCCGAAGAATGGAAGTGCTTTACTGCTTCGAGTCGCAATAGTAAATCATGAACTCTGCTCGGGATTAGTAGATTGAAGGGTTTCACAAATCCATGGCAGAAGTGTTTGGGAGAACTAACAAAAAGATAAAATTTATTAAGACCTACGAAAGGCAGAAAAAGTTGGAGGTTATGATCGCCTACGTCCTCAAAGTGCACGACGCTTACAAGAAGAAGAATGAGATAAATATTGGTTACATAATTTTTTTTCAAATTCAACAATTTTCGTTTTACAAAAATTGCTTCAAATATTTCCACAAACAAGACATTTGTCTGCATTTCTGAGATGCGGTATTTACATTATTTACAATGTTCGAAATTTCTCCTTACCTTATTGTCATATTTACGACATGTGCTGGCAATGGTGCATTATGAGTAGCAAGATCTGTTTTATTATCCTAATGGATATTGTATTATCCTAACATTTATTGGGTATAACAATCGTTAGGAAAATACAAGACAGTGCTACCCATAAAGCACCATTATACAGTATATAAACGAATCACAGAACACATGGCTTTAAGTTTGCGTTCAAGCATGGAACAGACTGTCACCTCTCGTTGATGAACTCAGTGTCAATTATATATATATATATATATATATATATATATATATATATATATATGTTAAAGAACAGAACGCACGCCACTCACTTGCTACCCAGATTTCGACCACGCAGGTCTCTTCAGACAATCTATATATATATATATATATATATATATATATATATATATAATTGCTGACACTTTGGATTGAAAGAAGAAATCATGTATTTCCCACGAATATAATTTTTTTTCATATTTAAAGTGAATCTCTATTCTGATTAGTTAAATTGAACACACACGTAAATTTTTCTGTCTTCTCATATCTATAAATAACAAAAGTATTTTTTCTTATATTTAAATGAAAATCATTATCACAGCAATGATCTAACATTGCCTGATGACGAGGTAGAAATATAGAAAATTTCATGTCGCAATGTATTTTTAGTTAAAAAATAAATTTAATTATATATATATATATATATATTTGTGTGTGTGTGTGTGTGTGTGTGTGTGTGTGTGTGTGTGTGTGCGGGGTGGATGTCTCTCTCACTCGCTTTCTCTTTGTGTATGCTTACATACATTTGTATGATACCTGAGTGATGTAAAACATCTCACAAATTATTTAAAAAAGTGGGATATGCAAAAAGAAGATAAAAAATATTTAAAATGATTTGTTTTATTTAAATGTAGTTTTGCTAATTTTCAAAACTCAAAATACTTCTTCGAAAATACACTCGTAGGTTAGCCGAATATTAATATTAAATGAAAAATTTTAATGTACAAATGTTTATCGCATAAGTCCTCCTAAAAAAGGTAAATGAAGTTAGTCAAAAGAAAAAAACTACCAATAAATTACAAAAAAAACCCGAATGTATGGTCATCAGCAAAAAGAGGCGCCCAGAATTCCATTTACAGGTTGGGGATACTAAAATCAAGCAAGTAAAAAAAAAGTTCTTGGGAAGTGTTTTAACAGAAGACGGAAAGTGCGACACTGAGATCCGAAGGCGAATTGGAATAGCAAAAAACGCATTTGAGAAGCTGAGCAAAGTATTAAGGGAGAGGAAAATTTCGCTAGAAACAACTAAAGTACGAGTTTGCTATGTGATGTCTGTCCTTCAATATGGCAGTGAATGCTGAATATTATCATCAAAGATGAAAGAAAAACTTGAAGCAACTGAAATGTGGTTCTACAGAAGGTTGTTGCGGATATCATGGATCGAGCATGTGAGCAATGATAAGGTTTTAGAAAGGATGGAAACGAAAAGGAAATTAATACTGAGCATCAGATAGCTGAAGTTCTTGGGACATATAATGAGGAAAGAGGACTTGGAGAATCTAATACTCACAAGTAAGATAGAGCGGAAAAAAGATAGGGCAAAGCAGGGGATAACATATTTGAAGGGCCTGAACATATGAATGGCAGAGATGGGTTTCGGTGAGTAACAGGAGAAAGTGTTCTAAGAACCACCAGTGATTGGGAGACGTAGAAAGCTATGATTGCTCACGTCTTGAAGAGGCATGACACATAGAAAAAGAATAATTTTATATACATTTTTTATACGCAGACTTACAAAAGTTAGGAAACCTGAAGCTAACTAAAAAGAAATAAAATTGTAGAGCTTTGCTGAGAGAAAAAGAGAGAGATAGAGACACACACACACACACACACATCTATATATGTTGGTTGGTTGTTTTATGGCATATCAACCTCGGCGGGTCATTTATTGCCAACTAAATTTTATTTATTTATTGCTGGTAATACCTTTTTCTTTCAACAATTTATTGTTGTTTTTTTTTAATATATAATACCTTTTCTTTTTGAGTATCAAGATTAATTGGAATATTTTTTAAGGGCAGGATCCCCAAGTCCTACCCTGTTATTTAACCCATGACTGGAGGGAAGGGACGGATTAATACCTTTCCCAAGGGTACCAGTGCTTAAGTGAATGCAGGGTATTCAATTGGAATTCGAATTCGGCTCACCGATTTCTCTTTCCGAGCCGATATCCACTGCACCATAACGCACATCCGTCACAAAACGTTTGCAGCACCTGGTATTCCCAAGTGGTCACTCATCTATGTACTGCCCAGGCTCAACGTTGCTTACCTTCGGTGATCGAGCGAGAACCGGTGTATTCAACGTGATATGGCTGTAAGCCACATCTATATCTGTGTATGTGTTTTTAATTTATTGGTTGAATATTACCTTTAAAAGATACTCATATTTGAGTAAATACTCGTTTTTAATTAAACAGTATATATGAAAGCTATCTCTTTGTTAAAAATGTAAAGAGACAAAGTTACTGAAGAGCAGAGATGAATATGATGATAATTCGGAAATTTGTGTTTATAAGGCTTGATTCAGCTTCGCTTGGACTGTGAAATCATTCGTGGTCAAGCGGTTTCAGACGCGTCAGATCGATTGACGGCTTCCCCTTTGTTGTTAGGGGTTACAGGTTCGAATCCTGCCGATGATACTTAATTTCTTAACAAAATTTCTTAAATATCTATATAGAAACCTCCAATCATTTTTTAGATACCTAAATTTAAATTGAAAATTTTAAAATAAATAAGTTATCTTCAAGCTTTAAAATTAGGTCTATTTGAAAGCCAAGAGATTAAAGTTAGTAATTCCAGTAATCAAAATACACTGGTGTATTTTAAACTGAAATTATATCCATTGGAATAAAAAAACTTTCGAAAAAAAAAATTCACATTTTGCGCCATTTTTGATTGATCGACACTTTCCGTAAACAGTAGCCAACTTTCTGTTTAAAAATCTTGCAAAAATGAAATATACCTCGCAGACACGTTTTAAAGTCAATTGTTTAAATTGAAACTTACCTTAAGCTGATTTCAAACGATAGTACTTCCTTACTGTATGAAATTTACGACAGAAGCTTATCTTAAATACATCAGTCCAGTTATCAGCGTAATACGTGCTGGCGATGAATTTATTGTGACACCTTCCGTCTGTCAACAACCCAAGTATGGCGACGGACGTGCCAACTTTTTATGCATATAAAAATGATTTTTTTTGCTTTTTAACTGCATAGTAAACGATAACATAATATTTTCATCAATTACATAATAGAATTTTCGTTTAGCTTTATAGCCGGATGCTTGAAGTTGCTTTCTGAATAAATAAAAATTAAAATTTCTTTTAAAATAATTTTATAATTTAATAAGAAAAATTGAAATTAAAATAACCCAGCTAAGTTATGAAATATTATACTAATTATAAATATTTTTATTATACATTTTTCATATTAATAAGTTATTAAGATTATAACAAGGTAAAAATATCGAATTTAATTTTTATATAACTCTAGAATCACGTGATCTTTTAAAGATATATATCGCGTCCGGCCACCCGTACAAACAAGAAACGGGTAATCAACATGCAGAAAATTAAAATGTTTTAATTATTTAACAGAAAATCCCCATCTTTTTTAAATCAACTGTTTAGATTTTTTGATTAATAAATATATTTGCTACACATCAATTAAAAAAATCTGAGAGACCTATGAGGAGGAAATTTTAAAAGACTTATGAAATGTTTTTAGAAATTATTTAATAAAAAATAAAATAAAATAATAAAAATAAAAACAATTCTTGTAAAAATTCATTACTAACGGAATTTTTTTTTCTATTCAGACTAAGATATCATTTTAATTTATGTTTATAAAAGCAATTAAAAGTTTATCCGAATAAAAAATGGCATAGTTTTCTTGCATTCCTGTTAATGCACTTCGGAGCAGATTTTCTTATAATGGGAAAGTTTTTTAAGAAAAAAAACAGTTGATTATCATTCCCCAATGACTCCTAGTCGCATTTTTCGACATTTCTGGAAATTAATTGGTGGTGGTGGGGAGTAACATATTTTAAAAAATGCTTTTACCAATATTTTCTGAAAATAATTATTTCAGAACTGATTTCAGTCAATTATGAATAAATCCTGAAATGTTCATCGAAATCAGACGATTATTTGATTCTTGTAAGAATTTCCAAATTAATGTGTCTTTCACAGTCAAAAAATGCCATCGCGTAATATTACGTTTTTGACGTAATAAACTCTAGCGTCAATTTATCCCTCACACTGACGAAAGAAAAAAAGATTTTTCACCAATAAACAAGCCTGATAGAACCTGTTAGAAGAATTTAAAAAAATTGTAAAAATAATTAAAAAATACTGTGATCTATCCTCTTGATGATAGCATAAATATTTTGTCGAGAAAACTTTGTTTTTATTTAGTTTTAAGGCCTTTTACGTCAGACTATGCTGTTTTTTCTAGCGAAAAATTGGAGGTACCTATATGAATATAATGTTTAATTAAAAACAGGTTATCTTCTCAAATACTAATGTCTATTAAAGATAATATTCAAACAAAGAAATTCAAATATGTCGAGCGTTAATCCATTTCGTACATCCCTGGAACTTTCCGTATTATATATGTGTGTATTTACATTTCATTTGAGATGTACTTATGACGTTTTTATTGTTAATGACCAACATGATTATATATAAGATTCAATGAAATAAATGAAGAAAACGACAAATATACGTTGTAGTCAAAATAATTTTATTCTCAATTGCAATTGTTTCAGGTTTGTAATATTACATAAAATTTCCACACACCGCCGCCTGTTTAGAAGACAAAAATATATAAAAAAATTGTCTATAAAAATTATATATGATGAAGTTTTGGAAAGAATGGAAATGAAAAAGAAACTTATACTTGAAATCAGGAAGAGACAACTGAAGTTTCTAGAACACGTAATGAGGAAGGAGGGCTTGGAGAATTTGTTATTCATAGGGCGCGTGGGGCGAAAGAGATACAGGAGAAAACAGCGCGACATACTTAATGGTTTTAAACAAATGAATGGCAAAGCAGAGCAAGACATAGAGTATTAAGAAGTGACACGACACATAGAAGAAGAAGAAGAAGAAAAAAAAGAAGAAGAGAAAGAAGAAGAAAAAGAAGAGAAAGAAGAAGAAAAAGAAGAAGAAAGAAAAAGAAAAAGAAAAAAGAAGAAAGAAAGAAGAAAATGAAAAAGAAAAAGAAGAAAAAGAAAAAGAAGAAAAAAGAAGACAATGACAAAGAAGAAGAAAGAAAAAGTAAAAGAAAAAGAAGAGAGAGAAGAAGAAGAAAAAGGAAAAAAGAAAAAGAAAAGAAAGAAGAACGAGAAGAAAAAAGAAAAAGAAGAAAAAGAAAAAAGAAAAAGAAAAAATAAGACAAAAACAAAGAAGAAGAAGAGAAAGAAGAAAAAGAAAAAAAGAAGAGAAAGAAGAAAATGAAAAAGAAAAAGAAGAAAAAGAAAAAGAAGAAAAAAGAAGACAATGACAAAGAAGAAGAAAGAAAAAGTAAAAAGAAAAAGAAGAGAGAGAAGAAGAAGAAAAAAGGAAAAAAGAAAAAGAAAAGGAAGAAGAACGAGAAGAAAAAAGAAAAAGAAGAAAAAGAAAAAAGAAAAAGAAAAAATAAGACAAAAACAAAGAAGAAGAAGAGAAAGAAGAAGAAAAAGAAGAGAAAGAAGAAGAAAAAGAAGAGAAAGAAGAAAAAGAAAAAGAAAAAGAAGAGAAAGAAGAAAATGAAAAAGAAAAAGAAGAAAAAGAAGAAAAAGAAAAAGAAGAAAAAAGAAGACAATGACAAAGAAGAAGAAAGAAAAAGTAAAAGAAAAAGAAGAGAGAGAAGAAGAAGAAAAAAGGAAAAAAGAAAAAGAAAAGGAAGAAGAACGAGAAGAAAAAAGAAAAAGAAGAAAAAGAAAAAAGAAAAAGAAAAAATAAGACAAAAACAAAGAAGAAGAAGAGAAAGAAGAAGAAAAAGAAGAGAAAGAAGAAGAAAAAGAAGAGAAAGAAGAAAAAGAAAAAGAAAAAGAAGAGAAAGAAGAAAATGAAAAAGAAAAAGAAGAAAAAGAAGAAAAAGAAAAAGAAGAAAAAAGAAGACAATGACAAAGAAGAAAGAAAAAGTAAAAGAAAAAGAAGAGAGAGAAGAAGAAGAAAAAAGGAAAAAAGAAAAAGAAAAGGAAGAAGAACGAGAAGAAAAAAGAAAAAGAAGAAAAAGAAAAAATAAGAAGAAAAAATAAGACAAAAACAAAGAAGAAGAAGAAGAAGAAGAAGAAGAAGAAGAAGAAGAAGAAGAAGAGTAAAAATAGGTATTTATCCGCGTCGCAACGGTATTCTATACAAAATCTATCGGCAAAACCGTTCAGACGCTGCGACATAGTGTAATGGTTCGCGGGCTTGTCTCGCTGGAATCATCATAACTGGATAGGAGTTCGATTTTCAGTGGCTGCTCCATACTTTCGAGATTAAGTTGTGCTTAAAAAAAATTTTTTTTTCTATGTGCCATGTTCTTTCAAGACGTAGACAATCATTTCCTTCCATGTCTCTCTATCCCTGGTAGCTCTTAGCACGCTTTCTCCTGTTCCCTCACGCGAACCCCGCTCTGCCATCCACCTGCTTAGGCCCGTCAAATATGTTATCCACTGCTTTCTCCTGTCTCTCTTTCACTCTACCTGACTTGTGAGTATCAGATTCTCCAAGCCTTCCTGTCGCAGGAACTTAAGCTGTTTTTTTTATGCTCAGTATCGGATTTGATTCCTTTCTTTCCAAAACCTCATCATTGCTCACATGCTTAATCCATGATATCCGCAGCATCCTTCTGTAGAACTACATTTCAGCTGCTTCAAGTTTTCCCTTCATCTTTAATTTTTATTGTTTTGTTTAATATTTCTTAGAAAATAATCGATCAGAAATCTGTAGAAAAATTACCCAAACTTTTGTAACGCATATTCTTTTGGAGACGTCTCAGCCGCTAGATAAATACTCCAACCCCTTCCGAAGGAGAAGTACACCCTTGAAGGATGCCCCTCTCCTCGAGAGCTCGAGTAAATATCATTTTCAACTAGCTCGACAGAAGCGAACTCTTGTACAAGGGATGTTTTATGTAATAACTGAGAGATAATGGTAAGAAAATCCCGATTGATTGGAAATTTAAAACCTTGAAACGAAATCTAAACTTATTTATAAATGGAACTTTGTCTGTGTGTCTGTGTGTCCGTTACCTATAGACTCCGAAACGGCTGAACCGATTTTCTTGAAAATTTACACAGTTATAGTATAAGCGTCTGCGAGTGTTCTCAGCTAGATTTCGTGTCGAGGTACCTCCGATAAATATCGATAATCGAAAAAATCGGGTTATAGAAGGGGTGGTCCGATTTTAATCAAATTTGATACACTCATAGACAAAGACACAAGAAACGATATTCAGAAGTTTCAAGGTTGCAGTTCTTACAATAGTGCAGAAAATCGATAATATATATAAAAGGCAAGATGTTTGTGTGTGCGTCTGTTTATCTGTCTGTCTGTATGTATTTTTTTCAGGCCTTTTATTTTAGTTTTTGCTTCGGGTTTGGTTCTAAGTAGATACAATTGAAGTTCTTGGTCTCAGCCATGGTACCATTTACTCAGAGGATTTATTTAGCCTTCAAAATTCAGTTTACGACGAAAAAAACTTATTTGATATCGATACCAGGAAATCAAAATTTGACTTACATCCATTCATTTTTCTTTCAGTCTACAGTTTCGTTTTTAACTGGACACAACTATCAAATTAGTTTTAAAGCTTTCATTACACCCGAGCAACACCGGGCTATACTGCTAGTCGCTAATATTTGCGCCAAACGAAACTGTTCAGATAATAAGTAAAATGTTCTGGCTAATTTAAAAAGGAATCTGTCTGTCTATCTATTTTATTTTGGGTCTGTCATCGAAGTATCCCTGAATAGATGAGTTATATAAATTAGATACTTCGAGTTCTTCCTCTCAGAAAGCAATAACGATGAATTTTCTAGATATTTTTTAATTCACCCCAATTCACACCAAGTAAAGCAGAAAACCCATTAAGACGCAATGATCCGGCAGCAAAGCCTCTGATTAGAAGGCTGTGAGTAGCATGGAACCACCTCTTAATTGCTATTGTTCGCAGGTCTACCCTGACCCGGCGTGGTAGTACCTGTTAGGGTCCAAGCTATGGTCAAATAGTTAATCCCCAAACTGGTGTCAAAACACCATGAAAGTATAAAAATAGACTTTTATGGAAATATATACATAAATATAGACTTTTATAAAAAAAAATATACATTTCTGAAAGAAAAATATTACTAACAATACATTTTTGAAAAAAAAAATATTACCATAACACATTTTTGAAGAAAAAAATATTCTCAGCAAAACACTTTTGAATACAAAACCAGAAGACATTTTCAGTTTTCTAAAATAATAAAAAAAAAAACTTACATTAAAATCTAACTAAATCAACCTTCTCACCATAACCGAACATTAAAAAAACTATCTTGAAAACTCCACCTTTTTGGCATTAAATAACCCACAGAGGTATTGATATGCCGTTAAACAAAACTCAAACTCAAGCTCAAACTAAGATGCAATGGGTTACTAGGTATGAAAGAATTGGAAAATAAAAATATTACTAAGGAGCGAGAATAATAGGAGAGTAATCTGGAAGGATTTGCGTTATAATGCAGTGGATATCGACTAGGAACGACAAATCGGAGTGCCGAGTTCGAATTCTAGTTGAATTTCTTGCATTCACTTACGCACAAATACCCTTAGGAAAGGTATTAATCCGTCTCTTCTCTCCAGTTATGGGTTAAATAATAGGACAGATTGGGTTCTATAGCCTTGACTGGCAACCAGTCTACCGCAGAAAGCAATGGCAACTTACTGCGGAATAATCTTCTGCCCAGTCAGTCATGTCTCTTTCAAGACATGATCGCCCAAGCGTGTATCATGTATGGCACTAAGCTGACTGACTGAATCTGGAAGACAGTCGATAAGGACAGATATTGCATTTAAACTTTGAAAGAGTAAAGTTGACTGGGAATCACGGAACCGAAAGAGAGTTCTAAAAGGCCGAAATGTGGTGAAAAAAATTGCAATTGTATTTTAATTTAAAAAAAAAATCATCGTTTTTTTTTCTTTTCTTTTCTTACAGGCATCAGCATACCTTGCAAAAATAAAGATTCCAAACACAAACTTTCGATGACTGACCGATAGCGGGTTGATAAATTCAAAAATCAGTATCCGTATTAGTTTCATCAAATTGTTATTATGCTACTGCAAACATATCTGTGAAAAAAATCCACTCAGATGTAAGTTAAAACACAAGAAATGTTAATATTAGGTTGTCCCAAAAGTTTGTAAACACTTGCGAAATGGGTCTATCTGGTCCAGCACAATCGATGGGTTCAGAAAGGGCAAGTGACTCTGTCGGTTCCAAAACAAGATCGATTCGGCAATTTGGTGGAACTTTGAAGGAATCGTGCATTTTGAGTAGGTTCCGAATGGTCGTGCCATCAGTGCCGAACTTTACTGTCAGCAACTTGAGCAGGTCTACGAAAAGTTGAAGCAAAAGTACCCGGCTCTGATCAACCAAAAGCGCGCTTTGATGCAGCAGGACAATGACAAGCCACACACCGCCAGGAAGACTAAAGACAAGTTTGAAGAGCTGGACAGCGTTGAAGTTCTGCCACATCCAGCCTACAGTCCTGACCGTGCTCCATCACATTACGGCCTTTTCCGCTCAATGCAACGCTTTCTGAAGGGCCGCCGATTCGACTCGTTTGATGAAGTCGAGGAAGCGTGTCAAGAATTCTTTGATTCGAAGCCAGCTGAATGGTACATTGACCAGGTCCGAAAGCTTGCAGATCGATGGCAGAATGTCTTGGAAAATGGTGGTCTTTATTTTGAGCAATAATCTTTGTTGTTTTTGCGAGTAAAATTTCAATTTTTTGCAAGTGTTTTCTGGTAACCTTAGATTACTTGGCGAGTAAAATTTCAAATTTTTGCAAGTGTTTAAGAAACTTTTGCGACAACCTAATAAATGCTTCGACTGTCTAATTCATTTCTATTTCAAAGTAGTTGAAAAAAAATAAGTCAGATTTGAAGGTCGATTCGAGCATCAGATCTTGTTCAGTCGTTCACTTGCTAGTTTTTTAATTTTATTTCTATCCAGTTTTTCGGTGAACAACTTCGGAAAGACCTCAAAAGACATAAAATAAGACGGGACCATTGATATCCAGTCTAAAGAACTTTTGCTCGACATTTTCTCTTCACAGTATGCTTTCAGAGCGTTTTTATCAAATGTACGCCCGGGCGTGATTAGAACACATGCGCAGATATCTTCACCGAACGTAGAATCTGGTACTCCAACGACAACCACCTGTTCAACATCTGGGTGACTTCCGATGTAATCCTCAATCAGTTGGATAGACACGTTGACCGTTCCCTTGATGATAAAGCCAGATTTTCGGCCTGTTATCAATGTGTTACCGTCGGCTTGCATGTAGCAAAGATCGTTCGTGTGGAACCAGCCATTCTTGAGTGGAGATACCAAGTTTCCGTCATAGGCCTTTGTATTCCAAGCGCTACGAATGCATAGCGTTCCCACTTTTCCTAGCTCAACCACTTCTTCGTTTTCGTCGATAATTTTCAATTCTACCCCTGGTAAAGGAACCCCAAGCATTCCTTTTTCGTGCTCGGAGATATTTTCTTTTGTAAATATTCTGTGGGTAGAGATCAGCATTTCTGTACTCCCGTAAACCAAACAGAAGGAATTGGCGAGAAGGAAAGACTGTTGGATAATTTCTTTAGTAATTGTATCGCCGGTGGAAAGTAAAAACTTGGCACGAAAACCGCAGTCACGGATAGACTTTATAATCTGCGGTTGCATGAAGATAAAATTACAACCTTCTTTTTTCCAGATACTCACAAGAAAATCTTTATTGGCTGGGTCGTTTAGAAACCTCACATCCCCAGTGACAGTGGTGGTTCCTATTGCAATATAATTTATAGGATACCCTACGACATAGGCCAAAGGTCGGTTATTGTATATCACGTCATCAGTATGAAATTCAGAGATTATGTTGTATATCCTAAAGTTATTGAGGATGTTAAAATGTGTGTGACAGACTTTTTTCGGAATTCCTGTCGTTCCCGATGTCTGGTTCACAAGAGCAATATCATCAGGATCCAAAACTGGTAATTGTAAACCCGTAGCACACTTCCCGTCTTTGATTTCAGCCATCAACTCGGATGCCAGAAGAGCATTGGCGGGTCGACTTACTGGATCCACAGCCATTGCTAGTCTCAAAGAAGGACATTCATTGCAGCTTACTTCTCCCCCTGAATGAATTTCAGCCACGCCCATGAAATCGCTCCACCGTTCTTTAGTGTCTAGAATAACCATGGCGCAACCAGAGAGAGTGACTTTGACATCAGCAGAACCCATAAGCAAATGGACGGAAACAGCTCCTGCCATCATAATCCCCACATCGTAAGAGAGCCAGTCGATGCAGTTAGACACGCAGTAGGCAACCCGATCTCCCTTTTTGATTCCTAGTTTGATGAGGACTTGGGCAAATCTCAAGGCTTTCTCGTAGAGCTCCTTTCTGCAAGAGAGAAATAGATTAATAAAAGACATGATTTATTGTAATAACTTTGTCGTGTTCTAAAATCAGTTAAAGACGAGCGGGTAATATAAAGTTCTCTACTAGACACATTTTCCAAATTCCGATAAAATAAGTAAATATCAAACTTTACGATATGCGAGTTCGGGTTGAGAACTTTTCAGCATCACCTAATCAAATATTGGTGTGTATACTCGTTATGGTTCACGGTTATGAAAAATTTGGTGGACCTGAAGCAGACTACCACTACGTTTAATTTTGTTGTTTTTCATTTTGTTTTACATTTCAGCGCAGTCCTATCGATTATCCCCTTAGCTTTACGATTGACAAAAAAAAAAAAAAGAAAAAAAAACGAAAATTGAAAAATTTTAATATTTAAACATTTTCTGGGGGGGGGATCAGTTTCTCATACAACCTTATAGTAAATCGAGCCTCCATTTTGAAACCAGTCGCCGGTACGACATTATCGCCACCTGTAAATTTGTTCAATATCAAATTGTTTGGACTTTTTTCAGTGCAATTTTATCTTTTACACCTTAAACTTTACGAATGATCAAAAAATTTGCAAAAATTTCAATATTTAAACAATTTTAGGGGGGAACTAGTTTCTTATACAACCTTATAGTGGATTGAAAATGGAGGATCGATTTACTTTAACGTTGTATAAGAAACTGACCCCCCCAAAATTTGTTTAAATAATGTATTTTTTCAAAATTTCTTTTTGAAAATCAGAAAGTTTAATTAACACTCGATAGAACTGCGCTGAAAAATTAAAAAAAGAATGAAAAACAACGAAATTAACATAAACACTGCAAACCCAACGCTAGTGGATTGAAAATGGAGGATCAATTTACTATAACGTTGTATGAAAAACTGGCCCCCATCAAAGTGGTTTAAATACTGTAATTTAAAAAAATTTTTTTTGATAATCGGAAAGTTGAAGTAACAATCGATAGGACTGCGTTGAAAAAAGTAAAACAAAAATGTAAAAAAAATACGAAATTAAACGTAGTGGTAGTCTGCTTCAGGTCCGCCAAAAATTTTAATCAGGCAATTAAATGTGTTCACAACTGTGTTGGCATTAAATTTTAAGACTTTCTCGGAGAGCCCTTTCTGGAAAAATAGAGACAAATAATAAGAATGAATTGTTTCATTAATTTGATTTTGAGCTGTAAAAAAATGGACAAGAAGAGGGTTATTTAAAATTCTGAAATGTAATAAAAAACAAAAACAAAAACAAATATCAAATTGAGGTGTGTGGGCATAGTGAAATTGATACTAGGGCCAGTTACAATAGTTATGTTACCGGGATCTTTTCATTATATATATATATATATATATATATATATATATATATATATATATATTGATTTTGTGCTGCTTGTGCTGTTGTGCTGCAAAATCAATGGATTGATTAATTGACGGATTTGATTTTTTATACAACTTATCAACCCTTTGCGGGTTAGGGTTAAAGCCAAACATATTTTGTATTATAAAAATTATTGAACATTGATTTGAGAGTAATAATTATATTCCTAGATACAAGATTTAATTCTCAACCAATATCAGTGGAAAGAAGATACATACCTTTACCAAAAATTATTTGCGTCTAAGTGAATGAAAATCTATCAAAAACGAACGGATAATATAAAATTCTCAGCTAAATCCACTTCCCAAAAGTTTTGGTCGGACGATGTTCTTGTTCGGTTTAAGAATCTTTCAGCATTACTTCATACAAGCATGATATCCAGTCAGATAAAGGTGTGGATACGGGTGACAATTCACAATTATGAGAGACTAGCAGTATAGCCCGGCGTTGCTCGGGTGTAATGAAAACTTTAAAACTAATCCATGGTCCTGGAGCTCACCCTCTTTGAATGTTGGCACGAAGACTAAAAAGCAATAGTTGTTTCCAGTTAAAACGAAACCGTAGACTGAAAGAAAAATCAATGGATGTAAATCAAATTTTGATTTTCTGGTATCGATATCAAATAAGTTTTTTCGTCGTAAACTAAATTTTGAAGGCTAAATAAGTCCTCTGATTAAATGGTATCATGGCTGAGACTAAGAACTACAAGTATACCTACTTAGAGCCAAACTCAAAGCAAAAACTAAAATAAAAAGGGTGAAAAAATACAGACATACAGGCAGATAAACAGACACACACAGACATCTTGCCTTATATATATATATATATATATATATATATGTATATATTATCGATTTTCTGCACTATTGTAAGAACTGCAACCTTGAAACTTCTGAATATCGTTTCTTATGTCTTTGTCTGTGAGTCTTTTAAATTTGATTTAAATCGGACCACTCCTTCTATAACATGATTTTTTCGATTATCGATATTTATCGGGAGTACCTCGACACAAAACCCAGCTAAGAACACTTGCAGACGCTTATAGTACAACTGTGTAAATTTCCAAGAAAATCGGTTCAGCCGTTTCGCAGTCTATAGGTAACAGACATACACACACAGACATACACACACACAGACAAAGTTCCATTTATAAATAAGTTTAGATTTTAATAGGGCAATTTAATGCATCTATATCAGTTGGTATCATCTTGTTTAGAGAACTCGCCAGCGGCAAGAGGACTACGCCGAGCTCTAAAACGACGCTTCAATGATGACTTGAAGACATTCCTGACACAGGTCAACATCGAGCATGAGACTTAGGAAAACTTTGCGGCAAATCAGCCTTCCTGGTGTAGAACTATTCGAGTGGGAAAGAACCTAGACTTTCGGGTTTTCTACAAGAAGACGTGTTGTCAGGAGGGCCCGACTCGCGTCAAGAGGGTCCGACTCGCCCAGCCGCCACCTCTAGCCATATCCCTCTTTAGAAGTAGGCTATACCTTCACAGCCTTCTCCGTCACCTCCAGCAGAAGGGAGAAAGTGAATAAGGAAAGATGATTTCAATCCCGATGTTCAGATGCGAGCGGGTGCCGATGAGACAGCATTGAAGAAATGATGATGTTAAAAGATATAAGATATATGAATACCATTTTAAAGTCAGTTTATACATTTGTATTTAATTGTACTGGGAGAAAACTGCTTGTATACGGACAGAAAACAAATTGAGCACAATAACTTAGAACGATTTTAAATGTGAATTAAGTTTAAGTGTCTAATGATTTTTTTTCAATTTCTTTCAGATTTAACAGCTTCAGCCTTTGGCAATTTCAACCTTGGAAAGATTAACAATCGAACAACGTATTAAAGTTATCGAAGCCAGTTATGAAAATGAACGTCCAAACAAGATAAGTTCTAATTTCAATTGGGTCACCACAATCGTGTGACTTGACGCCTTTAGATTTATTCTTTTGGGGTCATCTCAAATATAAGGCCTATGCCAAATGCCAACAAAAATTCAACAGCTGAAGGATAAGATAATAAGTTATATTCGTGAGATTGAGGAGCAGCTATGCACAGACATCATCAAAAATTTTGACCATCGACTGAAAGTATGCCGCCGAATCCTTGGTGGATTTTGGGCGATATCATTTTTACAAATAACTGCCATGACTTAAATAACATGATCCAATATTGAAATCAATAAAATTTCACCAATAACACTGTTTTATTTACTGTTAACTACGATACATCTTAATAGAACACCTTATAGAAAGTGGCGTAAGTCAAGGTTGTGTTTTATCGGCAGATTTATTCAACTTTTATAGCGAGCGTATCCCATAAAAGCTTGATACGCTACCAAGATTTAGTATCACTAGGTACAATCTTAGAATAAGGTTAGTAGATGAGATGAGACTGTAAACTTTCTAAATGAGGTAATAAAAAAAGCGAGAAGAGTTTGAGTTTTGAGTTTTGTTTAATGGCATATCAACCTCTGTGGGTTATTTAATACCAAAAAGGCAGGGGTTTAAGGTATTTTTTTAATGTTTGGTTATAGTGAGAAGGTTGATTTAGATTTTAATGAAAATTTTGTTCTTATCCTTTATTCTATAAAATTGAAAATGTCTTCTACTATTGTATTCAAAAATGTTTTGTTGAGAATTTTTTTCCTAAGAAAATGTCTTATAATTTTTCCTTTCAAAATGTATTGTTGGTCGTATTTTTCTTTCAAAAATGTATATTTTTCTATAAAAGTATTTTTATGTATATATTTCTATAAAAGTGTGTTTTTATACTTTCATAGTGTTTTGACCCCAGTTTGTAGCGCGGTTAGCTATTTGCCCATAGCTGGGACCCTAACAGGTGCTACAACTCCGGGTCAGGGTGGACTTTGGAACAACAGCAATTAAGAGGTGGTTCTATGCTTTTCACAATCTCTCAATCAGAGGCCTTGCTGCCGGATGCAGAAAGCGATAAGAGAGGACTAACAAAGACAATAGCGTCAGTGACAATACTTCCAAACCAAAAAGAGTTTTTCATTAATCATCTGAGAGACTCTTTTCTGCCTTGCGTCAGCATCGATGATTGTAACCTCTAGCTGAGTGATTCGTCGCGTTTTGAATGGGCTAACGTTCTCTGCTAAACATTAATTGGAAAGATCCTATTGAATCTATTGCTAGGTCTACTGCTAGGAACGTTGTTCAATTATCGGAATATAATATTAGTAAGAACATTTAAAAAAGAAATTTAAAAAGACAGTGGCGAGAACAAAAAGAAAAAAACAAAACAAATGACTAAGAACTAGAGATTGGTAGCTGATTTCTCCTTTGATCTCGCTCTCACATCTCATTGGGGAAAAACTGGCTGGTTACATACAATGAATCGAAAACCGAACTAGTTACAATCAATTATCACCGACTTGACTCTCACTATCACCAAATATAGCCCGATCCCCTGCTGATGTCCTAACTACCATTTCGCCCAGGCTCAGTAAGGCACTAGACAACAAATACATTTCAAGGACTATAGCATTAAATATTTAGAAGGTCTTTGACTCCGTGTGATATAAAAGATTACTGCACAAGCTCTATTGATATGGAATCACCGAAAGAAACTTTTTTATTAAAAGGTCCTTCCGAGCAGATACATCTCTGAAAGTAGTTATTGACAGTCAGTTCTCTAGGGCCTTAACTGTCAATGCAAGTATCCCCAGGGGTCAATTCTTAGATCAACCCTCTTTTTACTTTACGTAAATGATCTATCAAAGAGTATACTCTAATCATTTGTAAATATAATCATTTGCTGATGAGACAAATTAACCACCACAGACAACCGCACCTCCCCCCATTAGCATGGAACAGGCTTGCCTCCCAGAGAGTAAAACACTATGCCTGCTTGGCCTGACACTCTCAGCGGACCTCAAGTGGAATGACTATGTCGAATCCATTGCTAAATCCGCTGCTATGAAAGTCGGCTCTCTGTGCAGGGCCCGGGAATTCTTTCCGTCTGAATCTATCCTGCACTTATACAAATCTACCATCCGCCCGTGTTTTGAATACTGTTGCCACATCTGGTCGGTGCCCCTGCTATTCTCCTCGGGCTTCTTGACAAAATACAGCGAAGAATCTGTAATGTGATTGATACCGATTTAGCTGACTGCCTGCAGTCACTCTCTCACTGGCGTGACGTGGCTTCCCTGTGCCTCTTCTATAAATATTTTCATGGCATCTGCTCTGATGAACTTAAATCACTGGTGCCTCCTAGGTGTGAGTTTGCACGAGATACTAGATTGGCAACTAGGTCCCACCCTTTTACAGTGAAACCGATGAAATGTAACCGCAATTTCTACTCCAACAGCTTCTTTTCTCGCACTTCCCGCCTGTGGAATTCCCTTCCGCATGCTTGCTTCCCCGACTGTTATAACCTCCAGGAGTTTAAATGTAAGGTCAATAGACACCTACTAACACACTAACCCTCCTATTCTCTCCAACTCTCTCCCTATGTACATCCTAACTCGTCTATCGCCCTGTGTAACCCCTGCGCTATAGTGGCAGTGGAATGCCTTGCTTGGGGTGACATGATTAAAAAAATATGGATGTACCTGTTCTCTCGTATTATAATAGGTGAGAAGTAGCTTCCACTAAATAGTTCCTTCAGCCTATAACTGCTCCGTAGAACCGACTCCCAAAAGGAAGAACTACACTCTCTATTTCTACTAGTTTTAACCTTCATGTTTAAGATATGCCCCACTACACGCATTCTAGTAAACCATCCTTAATACTTTCAAAGCCTCTCTGTGGGGTCCACCGGTAATCTTAGGTGGAGGGATAGCTTGTCCTGTATCCTTAGCAGTAATCCTCTCAGGTGATTAGGGGTTATCAAACTTGGGGGCAAATGTCTTAACGACAGCATATCCACCTGCGCCCTTGTATGCTCTTTTAACGTCATCAGAGTCTGAATTGTGTGCCGGACCTTATTCATTATTGTCCTTAGTTGAAAGTACTGTTGCACAAACCCCGCTAACTTTTGTATCTCTCCTGTTAGGTTCCTGGTTATCCCTGTCATCTCTTTATGCAACGTTCGCATGTCTATAAATAATTGATTTATACTCCTCGGTTCTTGGTCAGTTCTATTCTCTTCACATTCAGCAAAATTACGCTTTCTCTGGTTACTCGGGCTAACTTCCTTTGATCTCCATCGATCACGTCTACCTTCCTTTTAATGGCCCTCCGAGACTGCTCCAAACAGCACACTCAGGGTTTTTCCTATTATCAGCAACACTGATCACTTGCTTCTTTGCAGAACTTCTTAATATTCCTTGATCCCAAATCACATAGGACACCGGTTCTTTCCTCTTTTTAATTCGATGGTATATTTTCTTACCGTTGGTTTAGTTTGCCCTCTCTCACGTAAGTTTTATTATAAACTGAATCTCCAACGCTAAATCCATTACGGTCTTTATTCACCCGGTCGTTCCTTCGTTTCTGGGCCCCTGGCGATACTCCTTCTAGCCTGTACATAAAGCTGATGCTTCTCCTCTATTATTTGCTTGTACTGTTCCACTCCCATGTATTTCCTCCTAGGTTTCAGCAGATTATCCTTGGGCAGCACTACGTCTCTCCCAAACAGCATATAGTACAAGAAATGCTTTGTGGTCTCGTTGACCATAAACCTCACGGCGACCAGGGCTTGGGTTAAGTATAGGTCCCAGTTATCCCGGTCCTCTCTGACCAGCTTTGCTACCACCAGAGTGTGATGAAATTTTCCATCTTAGCATTACTTTGATGGTGATAGGAAGTGGTAATTATATGTTTTGTGTGGAGAGTCAGACAGGTTTCTCTGTTTGGTTTACGTTTTCGGGACCGTTATCGGTGACCAACTAGGGTATATCTCTCAACAACAAGCCGGACACCATCCCCGCTGTCTTATCAGGGACTGCATAGACCTCTGGCCAATTCGTCAGCCAGTCCACGAAACTCACTATATTGCTCATAACTGTCTCTTCGTAGGGCCACAAAACTTCCAGACTCTCCTTCTCAAATGGGTACTGGGGTATATCGAACTTCTTCAGGTGGGCTGTCTCACTCCCACGGCTTTGTGCCTGACATGTCACGCAGCAGTCGACATGGGCCACCACCTCTCTATATAGCCCTTGCCAGTTGTAGTTTCTACCGGTCATCTCGCAGGTTTTATCCATTTCCATATGGTCCAGTTTCTGCCTTAATATTTTGGCTCTCAACACGCTAGGGACCACCAGTCTGGTTCTAATTTCTTCGTCTCTACCCGATAGGTAATATAATACGTCATCCTTTATCATTATCTGTTGGTCTTCCCCGATTCTGCCTTCGCTTTGATGGTGGTTATCTCTTCGTCATCCTGATTTGTCCTAACTATCTCGGCCCAGCGGGGGTCCCCGTCCGGCTTAGAGTTTCTCACCGATTCTTCCTCCCACACCGGTTGGTCTTGCACTCTTTATGCATTTATTACGTGAACTCAGTACGCCTTGCCATTCACTCCATTGATCCAGTCTCTAGTCTCTCTGGTATCCGGGACAACAGGTCCGCACAGGTGCTATCCTTGCCCGCCAGATATTCGATTTCGCAGTTATATTCACTTAACTTTAATGCCCACTGCTCTATTTTCTTATTTGTCGAATCTGCTTCCAGTGGCTGGTGATTCGTCTTTATCGTAAATATGGCGCCACTCAGGTTATAGTCCAGCTTTGCACAGCATACATTATTGCGTAGGCCTCTTTCTTTATCACAGTCCACCGCTGCTGTGTCTCAGAGAGACGGTAAGACAGAAAATAGATCGGCACTTCTTCGGGTATCCCGGGCACAGGTCCCAGTTTGGCCAGGCATGGTTGGTTTAGTACTGCCCTTATGCACCCGTCACTAGCGTCCGTATACAATATCATGGGTTTGATCATATTCGGGTACTCCAACAGCGTGATTGCCGTTAACTTGTCCTTAAGGCTGTCAAAGGCCATCTGGCAATCCTCCGTTCATTTGAACCTCGCATACTTTTTCGTCAGGGACATCGGCTCTGTCAGCCGTGAAAAGCCCGGAATAAACCTTTACTAATACCCGATGGCTTCTATGAATCCTCGCACTTCCCTTGTCTTGGGTGCAGGCATGGCTCTTATCACCTCTACCTTATCCAGGTCGGGCTTAATCCCGCCCATTTTTATAAGAAATCCCAAGTACTTCGTCTAGGATTTCATAAACTGACATTTTATCAGTTTTAAGTTCAACACGTGTTCCCTAAGTCCGTCGAACAACTCCTCTAGGTTCCTGAAGTGTCCCTCCGGTGTACTCAAAAACACGAGGATGTCGTATAGGTACGCCATGGCGAAGCCTTCTAGCCCGCTCAACATTATCGACATTAGTTGGGAAAATACTCCGGGGGCGTTGGCTAGGCCGAAAGGTACGATTCGAAAGTTGAACAGTCCTAGGTGGCATGCAAAGGTGGCCTTCTCCCGGTCTTTCTCGCATAAGGCAACCTGCCAATACCCGGGCCGCAAATCCAGGGTTGAAAAGTACCGGGCCCCGCCTAGTCGGTGTTATCTATTCGCGGAAATGGCACCGCTAAGGGCTTGGTTATTGCGTTCAACTTCCTAAAATCTACGCAAAACCTATTATCTCCCTCCTTCTTTTCTACTATCACTACTGGGAAGCTCTACGGAGAACTGGATCATTCTATAATGTTCGCTTTCAACATATCATTCACCGCTTTTTTCACTACCGTTTTTTTGTGGATCGGGGTCCTGTAGAGCCTAAGTCGAATTGGAGGGTGGTCTCCTGTCTCTATTTTCATCCTAACCATCTGAATATGGCCCAGATGCTTGTCTGAGTTGGACACAATATTGCTATTCCCCTCTAACAAGCGCACTATCTTCCCCTCATGCTCACTGGAAGCCTCTACGTCTCCCTCCTTAATGCAGGGGTTCCTCCTACCACAAGACCTATTATATGTCAGTTTCACCTTGATGATCTGACGCACCGGCCTTGCCAGTCCCACTTTAGTTCCCTTCTTGATATTCCCTGTCTTAGCCGACGCATTAGCCATTACTATAGGCACCGTCTCGCCCTTCTGCGCCAACGATTCATACAGGGATATTCCGTTCTCACTGCTGTCATAGCCGGAAACTGAGGTCACTTCATACGTTAACCCGTTCCGGCGCTTAACGGAATTAATCTTGCCCGAAAATGTTACAAACGTCCTGGGATTAACATCTTCACTGGCCACGACCGACAAGGGAGGGGTTTCTCCATCCATAAGGGTATCTCTTTTCCGCCCACCGTTAGTGTTGGTGGGTCAAAATTCAGTTGAGCCTTCTGCTCCCTCAACCAACTTTTCCCCAAAATCTGTTTACTTTACAACCCGGCCATAATGTACGCTTTATGGCTGGTCCCCATCCCAGCAATTCTTATTAGCCAGTAAGGGAGACTAAATATCCTCGATTTTCCAACTTCTTGGTTCGTTAATGTCCCCCTCCCAGGTGAACGAGTAGAGCGGGTGTCTGGTATGTCACTCCGTCTCCTTCCTTCATCATGGCTCCACTTCTGAGGGTCCTCGATTTCCTATAATATCATGCCAACTGTATCTACGCTCTTGTTTCCTCAAAGCCCTCTCCCACTTTGTGACATCTTCTTGGGGCCTACTCCACCTACCTTTCGGGGTTCCTCCGTTCCTCTGCCTTTCCAGGCAAACTCGCTTGATATGCTCTGGCACTCCGCAGCGCCAACACCTCCTTTCTTGCCGTTTATCTGTTTATCGCGGCCACCCGGTTTCCTACTTCTTGCTGGGGGCCTCTTGCTCGTTTTCCTGAACCCACAGTCTGAGGCTGGGCCTGGACTTGCACTTCACCGGGGTCCTTGGAACCCCGCAGTATTTCGTTTCATTGTCCCTACGGCCATAGTTGGGGCATCGGTGGTGGGGGGACGGGGATTTATCTCCTGACGTGCCGGGTATTTCTTTGCTCTATGGTCTTGGTAACCACAGGAGCAGCATAGCAACCCACTCGGCCCAGGCGAGGGTAAGTACAATCCATGTCTCAGGTCCAAGGCCTTTCTTTCTGGTTCTTCCTCCTTCTATTTTCGGCTCTCTCAGCCTGATATTGGGGCCCTAGCCTTATTCGGTTGGAAACTTTCTCTACCTTCTCCTACCGGTTATTTTATCTGTGCCCCAGCTGTCTCTGGCCCTAACTTTCTCCCAGAATATATCTCCTGCAAACACTAGGTCGACCGTATGATATCCATTATGATGTCGCTGTCTCGCAGCGCGTCCGCAAACAGGTCTGTCAGCTTGGTCTGCATCACAGCCCCTTCCCTGGCTGTATGATCGTGATAGGCCATCCGTGCCAACTCGGTAAACATATCCCTCAGATCGTTAACTGTTTGTGTTTTATGTCTGTTTTTGTTTTGTGATCGCTTGTGCGTAGTTTTGCGCCCTGGAGGTGTGCAAAATCCATCTTTGTGACCTTGCCGGTTGCATTCGCGGCAGCGGCGAGTTTTGAAGTTGCATTTCCGAGGAAAATGCAAGCCACCACAATTCCAGCAAGCAGATGAAGGTTTCTTTTGTGTTGCTTCCAGTGACTGTTGTCTTTGGATAGTGAAATTGATTGTGGATGTTGTTGCAGGTACCGACTATTTTACCATGTCTGAATCATGTTTTAGATTCACAAGTCGCCGACATTCCTCTGTAATTTGCTGCAGAGTAATATCCAGATTTTGTTCCATTTTTGACAAAATTATTTTGCTCACATCCCTGTCACTTGCTGACCTGAATCCACATGCGAAAATCAAACACTTAAATTGTTCATCTGTGATGGTGGAAATTTTGAACCGTTCGCATTGCTTGTTGATGAATCCTGAGTAAGTTGTAAAATCGTCTAAATCACATTTTGTAATATTGAAGCAGTTGAATCTTGCATTAAACAATGAGGCGTGTTCACCAAAAATTTTATTTAAAATTTCAAATGTTTCAATCCCGTGGTTGTTTCGGTAAAAATGTAGTTAAATTATTTTTCGTGCTCAATCGGACCAATTTTTCGTAAAAGGAGCCTCACTTTCCAGCAAGCCGTTTGCTCTTCAAAATCTTCTTTAAAGAGATCCTCATAACGAGCGAATCAGGTTGCGAAGGTTGTGTTTGCCTCCTTATCATAGTGGAACTCTGTGATGGAGTTTTCGAGAGTTTGTCCTGATATTAATTTCGTTTATGAAGGATTTGGTTGTCGTGCATTCCCAACGGATGTGCCTTGTGGTGCATTGGATATCGACTCGGAACGAGAAATCGGAGAGCCGAGTTCGAATTCCACCCGAATTCATTGCATTCACTTACGCGCAAATACCCTTGGGAAAGGTATTAATCCGTCTATTCCTTCCAGTTATGGGTTAAATAACAGGATAGATTGGGTTCTATAGCCTTGGTCGGTAACCAGTCTACCGCTGAAAGCAATGGCAACCTAATGCGGGATAATCTTCTGACCAGTCAGTCATGTCTCTTTCGAGACATGATCGCCCAAGCGTGTATCGCGTATGGCACTTAACTGACATTCCCTAGTCTCTCTGAAAATAGTTCTATCAACCTTAATTGCTATTGAAGAATCTGTTGGATAGTATTTGGATCCATTATTTCACACTGAATGGAAAAGGAAATTCGACGTCTAAAATCCAATTTCTGAAATTCTCCACAAAATAAAACGGTAATGGAAAAATGACACACTCGACGAGTATTGGAAATAACTAAAAAATTTATTAGTACAGCGAACAGTTGTGGATGTTGAATAAAGATGTGTTTATAGAGAGCGTGGTAAAGTTCTGTCTGTCATGTTTGCTAGCCTCTACCGGAAGTCCTTTTTCTTGTCTCCCAGCATGCACCTATTAGCTGGGGGAATTGGCTCTCTTGAATGGTCCAAAGGAGATAACTTTTGATCCTTTTTCATGGTGATCCTAATAATTATTCAATTTCGATTTATCTGATGGTGACACTAGACCTTATACAATACTTTACCAAAGCGGCAATAAAACTGGCAGGAACAACAAAGTGACAAAGAACAAAAATTATCACGATGAGAACTGGAGGTCAGTGAAAATGTTCCTTACCTAGCTTCGTCGCTTCTGTAAGTATCGAACAGGGCAGGATCCTCAGTCGAACTGCTCCCAATGTAGACTGCAGTTTATGGTACTCGAACGGGTTGCATCTTTGATCACTAACCCCGAACAGCTCGAATCGTGGTCAAACGGCACCAAATATGACACCAAACCCCACATGGTCTCAAAATTATGCAGCGTGCGCTAACTGGCCGTAAGTTAGTCGCACCTGTGTCTGCAGTTGTTCGTTTACGTTCCTTCCCCAGGTGACCGAAGATGTCAAAGGATCAGTCGAAAATATTTCACTTCCTTTGCCACGTTGTGATTTATGATCTCATACAAAGCTACGGACCTACGAAAAAAGAACGATTGTCTTCGTACTGCATTCCTTGACCACTGAAAACAAGTTGTGGTTGGGTGCACATGCAGAAATAAGGGAAACAGTCAAGAACAAAAAATAATAGGGCAGTAGCGAAGGCCAGTCAATGTGGATCAATGATTGTATTGTAATTTTAAAATACAATTCAGATTTTTCAGAGTTCACAATTTACTCGCGGCTACTATGCTAGAAGTAAAACAATCTTTTCGCTTCCCTGCCGATAAGCGGAGCTTTGTGTTACTAGCGTGTGTGTTTGTGTGTGTAAGAGAGAGAGAGAGAGAGAGAGAGAGAGAGAGAGAGAGAGAGAGAGAGAGAGAGAGAGAGAGACGTTTTGGGACTATCTGCCTTGACTTTCAAATCCGTTCTGTTTTTGTTGAAACCGTTTCAATATGGCTTGAAGTGGTAAGTGATCGGAATGTCTCTCCATTAAAATTTAACGC